>WWET01001290.1:324943-341794 GCA_011038615.1 Limnodynastes dumerilii | reverse complement strand
GGATTGATACAGGGGGAGAAAAGGGAGTATATAGGATAGATACAGGGGGAGAAAAGGGGGTATATAGAACAGATAAATGGAAAGAAATAACAAAACTTGTGCAAAATTGAGTTACTGCAGCACCTGTTGGAGGAAAGGAAATTTAGCCATCAACAAAGATACAAAAGTGGGCGGTCAGTATTAAAAGATGTTCTACGCGATCATCTGGCAATTAGCTATTTATTGTGCAGTGTAAGGCAATGACCCTCAGAGCACCGGAGACGGGGGAAGAAAAGGGGGTATATAGAACAGATAAATGGAAAGAAATAACAAAACTTGTGCAAAATTGAGTTACTGCAGCACCTGTTGGCAGTAAGGAAATTTAGCCATCAACAAAGATACAAAAGTGGGCGGTCAGTATTAAAAGATGTTCTACGCGATCATCTGGCAATTAGCTATTTATTGTGCAGTGTAAGGCAATGACCCATTTGTCAGAGCACCAATACAACATTGTACGCTGAGACATGATAACCCGATCGCTCAGTCTGAAACAAGAGAAGTGAGGTGACCTCTCTTATTTCTCTTCTCTCACCACTTTTCTACTTATTTGCCAGCACTATTCATTATTTACTGAACCACTTAGGTTCGCACCTAATAACTTCATGATTTACATTTTAAAATCCAGTTCTGATAAACTTTATCTCAACCTACTGTACACATTTCATTCATGCTACATTATATTAAACAGATGAGATCTATGCATATGTATGCCCAACAATACAAAACTGCAGCTATGTATTTTATAGGCTAAACATACTAACAATGTTTAATGTGAATAAAAGAAGACAAACTGATGTTTTTCAAGATTAAGGGAAAAAAAAACACAAACCATGAGTGAAAGAAGTAATCTTCAGTATCTGCCACAGAAATGACAATTACAGTGTGGGGTGAAGCAGATAGACAGGGTGTGTAATAACACAGGGTATGAATGACAATCTAATAACCAAAGATAATATATAAGCCACAATTCCTATCTGGAATGTAGCATAATCTTATTGTATCATCAGAACCTGCGCATAGATATGAAGCATTTATAGAACATTGATTGACTGACCCAACATTCTCATTTCTATGGTTTGTTGTCTTACAAACCCTAAGCGATGTATGTCCCTACCCCTAGTGATTAGGAAATATGTGAGAAGTCAGAAGATGTGCTCTGAATTCAGTATTGATGGTTAGAAATTCAGCCTGACCAGTGCTGGTGCAGACGCTGTGTCTGTCAGCTGGGAAGGAGCAGGGAAACCCAGAGGGTGACATTTGTACTCTAGGTGGCAAGGAATATGACACTTTGCTGTCATTTAGCAGTTATCATCCCTTCTTTACCCGACACTGAATTTAAGCTTTCACTTAGTGTTGCAGATCCAGAGGCTGGGGCACACAATATGACGCACATGGTGCCTGCTGTGTATGTGAGGCAAGCTGTGTGTGAGGCAAAGATGTGCATAATGGTACATAGCACACAGGCACACAGCAGCTAAGCGCTACGCTGCTACATGGCCAAAAACATTGTAGATGTAACAAAATAATTGTAAATATATGTTACATTTATTATAAAAACATGAAAAACATATTTTTTCCTTTGTGTATGTAGAAATGATGGAACACATGCACAATACATCGGCTGCGATATCAGATGCTTTGCAGTGCAGTTGAAGTGTCACATCCTAATGGCAGTGTCAGAAGTAGTTTGTGGAAGGCCAGCCCCCTGGTAGACATGACCTGGGTCCAGTGCAAATGTTTTGACGTAGCAGCTCTTTTATACATCTGCTTTGGCTCTGGATCGGGGGCACTTGCTTGGGAGCGCCCTTATGTTACATTGGTCACATTCCTCCTCGTCCTTCCTCCCTCACCACAGCTGGAGGTGCGATGTGAGCTGAAGCCGTGACTGGGAGCTTTTCAGTTCTGGGCATGTGCAATTGAGAATCATCAGGTGATTGAAATGCCTAACGCAGCCCATACCATAGACTTTAAATGCCTCCCCCACTCACAATGAATATAATCGCCTTACGTAGGGATGTCACGCCCTATCCTACAGAGTCACCAGAAAGTTACTTGAGATCAGAGTTACGATGAGTAACATTTGCCGCGCATGCACAGTGCGTTCCCACAGCCATATTGACGCATGCCACATGCGTAAATGCACTGTCGTTATTAGGTCTGGATCTGGCCCCATGGAGCCTAACCCACCATTAACAGTGGATTCTAATTTGCCATCACTATGACTTATTTACAGAACCACTTAAATTCACATCTAATACCTTTATGATTTAGAATTCAGTTCTAGTAAACTTAAACTCAACCTAAGTTGTATTTCATTTATTTTGCATTATATTAAACAGATCAGGGGCTAGATTTACTAAACTTGAGATTGTCAAAAATCACCACTGTTTGCTATTTTTTCATGGCGATTTTGAAATCTCAGATTTATTAAAGGAGAATTTTGCTATTAAATTGTCAGAAATGGTTTTTTGCTTATAAATCGCCATTGTTGAGCTATCTGTGGCGATTTCTCCCATTCATGAGATACAAATCTCAGAAATACTAAGGTGCGAGTTGTAAACTCGCTGTAGAATGGGAGTCAAAATCGCCACAGATAAAAGAGGTGGGGGTGATTGTCGATTTCATTGAAATCGACACTCACCCTCTGAAAAAAAACATCTGTCTTGTAAAAACAAATGTATTACATAATGTACATTGCTGCCACGGCTACCGATTAACCCTTAGCATGCTGTGCAGCTTTGTACTTTAAGTCACAGCATGCCTTTTTATTCCAGGGCATGCTGTGACTTCTAGTACCCTAAGTGGCAGCATGCAAAACACAGTGTGACCCGCTAACAGTAACGTAACTCTGAGCATATGGGTCATTCATGTATTTGCGGCATATATTAGTACGTGGGGTCGTGTCATTTTTACGTGAGCCAAAAATTAATCTACATTAGGCATTGTAGGCGGGGGTTTTCATTTAATTTGTACAGTATGGGCGTGCTTAGCTGCGTAAGTCTGCATTGCCTATCCGTACGTGTGCAGACGATAGCGGTTACGCGGCCAAAAAAATTAGGGTAGGGTTTGAAAAGAGGAAAGCCTAGGGGAGTGTATAGAAGGTACGTGCGCGTAAATACGCTACGCTAGTAAACGGATTGCAAGCGGAGTTCTGGATCTGCCCCATTGTCCCTCTGTCTCATTAAAACCCGACCTGTCCCCCCCCTTAATGAAGAAACACTGTCCCTCCGCTAATATTAAACACTGTCCCTGCCTACATATTAAACATTGTCCCTTTGTACATCCTAACCACTTCCGATTACATTTAAAAAAATTATCCTACATTAAAAATATTTTAAATATATCTCCCTCCCTCTATGTTTTTGTGTAAAATGTCCCCTTGTGTAGCGTTAATAACTAATATGTTCCCCATGTGGAGTTGAATATGTGTACCCCCTTGTGCCTGACATGCTTACATCTAAGTGTGACAAGTGAAAAAAAACACAGCCCCAAGTTACTATTAACTAAACATTTTTATCCAATGTAAAAATCTTTTACTCACTGTTCTGCAGTGTTGCCTGGAGTCCGGCTGGATCTTCTTCATCTTCTTCTTGCTTCTCCTCTGGGCAGGTCTGCACTCCTCATAGTCCTCCGTGCATGATGGGCCTCATTACAGGGCGTATATTTATAGCCTCGCGGTCCTGGGAGTTGCCATCCGAGGCTATAAATATAAGCCATGTAATGAGGCCCATCATTCGCGGCCACTCGGGACACACTGTGGTTGCGGCAGCATGTCGCTAACCCTTTGCGTGCTGCCACTTAGGGTACTGGACGTCACAGCATGCCCTTTAATACAAAGGCATGCTGTGACTTATAGTACTAGATGGCAAAGCATACCAAGGGTTAAGTGGTAGTCGCGGCAGCCATTTAATTATTTTTTCTAATATTCAACAACGATTTCTGGCGATTTTAAAAGATTTAAAAATTTGCCGTGATTACAAGCTTAATCATGACGAATAAACCCTTAAAAAATCGCCAGACATCGCTTTAGTTTTGAAATCGCTAATTTCAGCAATTTAAAATGAAAAAACTATGCCGATGTCCAGCGATTTCAAATGACGATTTGAAATCAATTTTAGTGAATCTAGCCCCAGATCTATGCATTTTCATGTGCAAGAATACAAAATCAGCACTATGTATTTTATATGCAGAAAGTACTAACAATGGTTAATGTAAATAAAAAAAGAAGATTTAAGATTTAGGAAAAACCCACAAAACCTAAATCTTCATTATCTTCCACAGAAATGACAATTACAGTGTTTTTAGTTGAAGTGCTGTAAGTGTGGGGTGAAGCAGATAGGCAGGGTGTATACTAATACAGAGTATTTATAGCTAAAATATCTTTAAAATAACCAACAATGCTTTATACGCCACTTTCTTTGAAATATAACATATTCTTACTGTATCATCAGAACCTACATGTAGATTGCATATTTATAAAGCATTTCTACGGTTTGTTATCTTGAACATATGCATTCCATTGCTTATGTAAGCCAGCTCTCTTTATTACTTCTTGATCAGGGCCATGGTATTTACTCTTTACCAGGCAAAATTGTGGTTTATGGGTATATACATTACTTGATTGGCTGTAGCTGGCACAGCCTAGTTCTGGGATCTGCATTTCCAAAGGGGGCCCACAATTTATAAACCAACTGCTTTGCGTAAACTAGTAGGGCTGGAGCTGGTCTACCTTTTTGGGGAAGCCATCATCATCATTAATATTATTTTATATCCTGTACAACGGGTGGGGAACGTCCGGCCCGTTGACCGGATCCGGCCCGTGAAATCATATGGTCCTGCCCTCCATAAAAAAAAATTCATTATAAAAATCTATAAAAAATACAAAAAGAACAAGAACAAAAAAGCATCAGACGCCCAGTATCTGTCTTAGATTTAGCTCCTGAAGGCTCCAGTAACAGGTTCAAGCCGGTAATATAGCTATTACCAGTAATATAATTATTACCACTAATATAGCTATTACCAGTAATATAATTATTACCACTAATATAGCTATTGCCAGTAATATAATTATTACCACTAATATAGCTATTACCATAATATAATTATTACCACTAATATAGCTATTACCATAATATAACTATTACTGGCTGTGGACTCCGTTAAATGGATTAACCTTACCTATTCTCAGGAATGCACTGCGCCCCTTGCCTCCAGACACCTGGGAGGAACCTACGCCACTGGGGAAACCAGTAGCATTTACTAGAATTTTGGGTACCATCCCTTGAATAAACCCCAAATATTTTGCAATGTTTTACAAGACCATTACAGATACAGACTACAGTACAGCAACGCGTTTTACAATAGGTTTTCCTGAATAGGTCTGTAAAAGGAATATTCGTGCAGGTGAAAAAAAGGCATTTCTACTGAATCATGACAACCTGCTTTTGTGTTGTCACTAGTTGGAGGACACAGCTCTCGATCTTCCATGTGTCCCTTATGTCACAGACATCACAGCCCTGGTGTCACTTTCCTGGCTCCAGTCTGAAAATAAACACTACTCCCAGATAGTGTCCTCAGACATTAACCTTCTCACAGTTGATGGTTCATCATGATCAGCGGTTTGAATGTGAACATGACATTTTAACATGGCACTAGCACAAAGAAGTCTAAGCTCAGTGCATTGTAATTTACAGGCAATGATGTGATAACTTGGAATCAGTGTCACCCTTCTGGATGCTCCTGAAAGAGTTACACAGTGAACGTGAAGGGACAAAGCTGCTGGCCTGCATTAGGAATCCACTGCCCTGAGTAAGGCTGCCAAATGCATTCTTCATTGAGTCCTGTTTTTAACACTTCCATATCTATATTGAACACTTCAGAGGCAACATCATCTGGAATAGAAGGGCTACAACAACTGTAATGTTTTTTACACAGGGAAGGAAAGCTTTTCCTGGCACTATTCTATAAGACCCAAATCCCCAAATCCCTCTGTCCTGTAAAAATGTTACTCTGTTAGGGGAGATGTACAACTGAGCCACCAGGTAGATATGCAGGGGAAGCAGCTTCAAAGTGTGCTCATAAAACTGACATTTATTTATTATTGACATGTTTTTATACAGCGGCAGCATAGCAATCATAACAAAACAAAACTCCATAGTAACAAACAGATTGTGTGGATAAAAGAATCGCCAAGAAGAATTTTGGACCCGGTACAGGAATTTCTTGGGCCGCCACCATAGTAAACTAGAATAGAGAGTTGTATGTACCACAGCTTCTGCAGGGGGTGTGTCCAAACCATTAGGGGTGTGGCTGTGACTCTTGGGGCCTAGAAGCACTTGGTAAAAGTGCTTCATGAAGTGTGATGTTTCATATCCCTTTTAGCTATTTAAAATGAATGCAATTTTCTATCCCTGTTTGCTATTATATTAGCAATAAAATACTAAGCTAAGCTATTAATAAAATGAAGTAAAGTCCCCCCATTCTCCGCTGCGATTCAACATGTTGCTTCATTTGTACATTTGCACCTACATGTCTTTGGGCCCGATCCTGCCCTATTGACTACAGGGGAATTACGTACAGCACGTACGTAATTCCTCTGTCTAGAATGTAAGAATGTATGAACGACACCGTAACATACATTACATACAAGAAAGGGGCTTCCCCCCCATTACGATTGTCGTATTTCCGCCGTGAAGGCAGAGATAGACATGCTAATGAGGGGACGGGGCGGGGTAAGCCCCGTTACGATCAGTTATGCGTCCGCAAGGCCACATACATGACCATAAAAGTTAAGGTAAGATTCTGGACACATACGTGTCCAGATTTACTACCGAGAGGGGGAGTGCAGGGGGCATGCACTCCCCGGTACGAGGGCGGCCATAATGACCTCGGGCGCCCGTGAGGCGTCCGTAGGTCTGGATCTGGTCTTTTGTTTGTACTCACAAGCTCTTGATCAGCCACATTAACTGCCGGAGCAAGGATTTCCTATATGAGAGGTATGTGTTGGTGAGAGGTGGTTTTGATGCATTTTCCATGCCAGCTCATATTACCCAGTATTCCTCCTCTGAGAATGCACTTTGGCTCCTCTGCACATGCATGGGCTCTAATGCAGAGTGAGGCCTCTGGAGGCAGACACCTTGATCACTGGTTGTACTGTATGTGAGGGTTCCGGAGAGTACCTGGGTTCCAGTCAGCACACCACGCTGCGGTTCCCCACTGTGGGTGCAATCCCCAGTGGCCAATCGTAACATGGATCTGGTCTTTTGTTGGTACTCACAAGCTCTTGATCAGCTACATTAACTGCCGGAGCAAGGATTTCCTATGTGAGAGGTATGTGTTGGTGAGAGGTGGTTTTGATGCATTTCCATGCCAGGTCATATTACCCAGTATTCCTCCTCTGAGCATGCACTTTGGCTCCTCTGCACATGCATGGGCTCTAATGCAGAGTGAGGCCTCTGTAGGCAGACACCTTGATCACTGGTCCCCATTCTTCATTTTACTATGGTATGTGGCAAGGTTGTGTTCCATCCCTGGCCTGATGCATTGATACATCCATAGATCCACCCTGTATGTCATTACATTTTTGTACAGTGCAGTGTCTGCTGCTATAGTACATTACAAAGTAATGTATTTTAATAGCTTTTAATATTTATCACAAATTCACAATGTGAGAGGTGCAAGTGATAAAACATGTTGTACATGCAGGGAGAGCTTTGCCTTTGCTTCTATCATACAAATACTGATTACAAATAAACATTTTTTTTATTCACTTAGTTAGATTTGAGCAACATAACAGCCCTGATCCAGATCTGAGCGTGCACCAGCTGGCGTGACGATTCTCTGTGTGGATCGCTACTGCACATGCTCAGAGCTGAGGAGCGCGCAGGGACGTCCCATTCAGATCATAGCGCAACGCTGGTGTCCGAGGCTTGTGCTCTGAGGGGCGTGTAGAGGGTGGGAAGGGGTGGAGGGACATCGCCAGTGTATAGTAAGGATGTGCCAGGGTAAGTGCCCCTGATCCTGGTCAGAACGCAGACGTAACAAAGATTACTTTATGTTAGAATATTTGCACCTTCTGCAGGTCACGTCTAAGTCAGAGGGCACTCATTCAGAAGCGGCTTTAGTACCCGTCAGCTTGATTGCTGCTGGTGTTGCTAGCTGTTGTTTATTTGTTTTACAGTACAGTAACATAAATGATTATTAATATATTTTTATATTTTCCTGTAAATTCAATATGCTTTAGATCATAAACAACAATTAATCTTCTGTTCTATTTATAACAGTTTGCAACCCTTTCCAGCACATTACATAACCCTGCACTTGCAGAGCAGATTTGGAGACGTAGCAGCAGAGCCTGCACACCACATGCCTTTATTTACTTCCCATCCAGATGTCCCATTTACTTGTGCATGTGGATTGAATGTACCAAACCGTCCATTACAGCACGCAAGTACCGCACGCAGGATGTGCTACCATTTGTGCTCAGATCTGGATCGGGGCCAGTGTCTTTCTATGGCTATGGTAGACTTCCGCCTGTATATACTGTCAATTAGGCAACCGTTTAAGGTAACACAAGATGTGGAGAACTTTCATTTATTTCATCAATATAAGCTGCACAGTATTTTCCCTTTAGAGCTGCAGTGCGAGCATTAGTTCAGCATGTGTCTATTGTTATGGCTGTTGGATCTGCTTTCTGGAAGGCAATGACTGCCTCTGATCTATGAACTCCATTACTGATAAATTCAACTGTTGCTGTAAATCTCAAACTAAATTCAGGGTCAAATAGGGTCTAGGGTCAATATAGTTATAAATAGACAACTGGGCAGACTGGATGGGCCATGTGGCTCTTATCTGCCATCACTTTCTATGCTTCTATACTTACTTATATTGCATATCTTTCAACACTAAAACCACTGCTACTATTCCATCATGAAATTCCCAGATGTATTTGACCTCTGTGCTGTAATATGTTATGTTCATGCAGTGGTGTAACTACTAGGGTGTTAAGGTGTGGTCCTTGAGGATCAGTTTCCTCTAGTGTATGTATACTGGACGGGATCCAGACTCCATGTATGGGGGCATTTTTCAACCGCTCACATCGAAAAAGACTTATTTAGCAAATTGCGCATGCCCTGATCGCCACAATAGGTCTGCAAATCAGTGTTCCGATTATTTGAATGGGTTCCGACAGCAGAGCAGATTGCAGTCACAAATGAGAGGGGTTTATTGAATAAATGTATGGTAAGGACGTGTTAGACGGCAGGCACAGTATCCAGACTCCCATTTTAAATTTGGACAGATCAGAAGTTTTAAAGTATGGTCCACCCATCGGAACTCTGTGTGAGGCCTGGGAGTGGTGCGTGGATATAGGGGGATCCACTATTTGATCCCTGCTGGCACTGCGTTCAGAACCCATTAGCTACTCAGGTTTTGCGTTGTGTCTTATGATGATCAGCTCTAACTCTTAATGGTGCCCTGGAGATTCCATATGTTGAAACCATTTGAGAGCATTACTAGGTAGTTTCTTGAAAAGTTATGCAATATTAGTTTATTAATTAATATAGGGTTCATTGACCCCTTGTGTATGTATTGTGCAGCACATTTTAGTGAGTTGTCCTGGTGACTAATACTTTGGTACATTGGACCTGATTCAGACTTAAGAAGGAGCTTCAAATGAAGAAAGGTAAGTTACTCCTGGGCTAAACCATGTTGATTGCAGGGGAGTCATATTTCATCTGTTGCAAACAGTATTAGAGTTGAGAGGTGATGTTTCTCAGGCCAAGTCTAAATAACAGTGTAAATGTAAAGCTGGTCAGTATCTGTGTGCAGTAAGCAATTCAAAGCTATATCCCTGCATGCAAAGAATACAATTAACTTGAATCCCCCCTGAAATCAGCATGGTTGTGCCCAGGTGTCCAGGTGTAACCTTCCTCTCTTTTAATTTCAAGATCCTTCTTAAGTCTGAATCAGGCCCATTATTATTGTCATATTTATAAAGACTAAAAGACACTTCCCTTAAAATAGATTGGAATTGGGGCAAAAACAATGATTGAAATATGTAAGGGGGAGCGAGAACATTAAAATAAAAGCAGTAAATTACTTTACACATAACATTTACACCTGTTAAATGCGTTTAAATTCACCTCGCTCTCAGGATAACTGTAAAACATGTATACAGCTAAACCAAGCCAAGGAAAAGTCAAACCTTTTTTGGAGTGATGTGAAGTGATGGCGATAAAGGATCCAAGCTGCTGAATTGTACAATGCGCTTTGCTCTCTCTCTCACATTGGTGGACCATTGAGGGGCAATGGTATCAAAGCAAAGCTCATTAAATGGCAAACGGCTGAGGACTCCCTTGTACAATATTCACTCAGACATACACCACCTTACTGAAATAACTGACACTGAGTCATAAATGGGTTTATAAAAGGGGACATAGTTTATTAGTTACTGGCCAAATTGTAATTAGAGACTAATTAATTTGAATGAGTTTAAAGGTGGCCCAATAGCAGATGAGGTCAGTGTGATGTTACTTATGGCATTGGACAAGTAACCCTTGTCCTCGGCACCCCCTTGATGAGCTAGCCAACCACAGTAGGACATCCTGTCATCTAAACACACCCCCAGCACCTGAGGATGGCCTAAACAGACCTAACCAATATGTCTGATGCCTACAGTATTACCTTCGAGGGGGGAACTAATTTGATGTAGCTTTACCCCTTTCCTGTACGCAGATGCTTGTAACTGACCTCAATTGCTACCGACACAACAAAGGGAACCCTCCTGTCCCCTCACCAGCACCTCAAGCCCTGCACATGGCATCCATCAATTCATGAATAAAAATCCTGTTACCCTCATCTGATGGAGGTGCACTCCATCAGCCCCATACAAGTGAGCACGACCATAGTGTAATTCCGGATGTGGTATCCTGAAACCACCCCCACCTGGCACAAATCGTTTTAGTTTTTTAATATGTCATTCGCTGTCTGACATTGACGCCTAGGAACTATATAGGACCAGAATATTGTCAGTGTTGGGACATAGGGCCGTATTCAGAGATCCGTTTCTTTAAAGTACGCAAATATACGCACGGCCATAGCAATGTAACACCCATGACACTCACACGGACGGGTTGAAGGTGACTTACGAGTGCCTCAACCCACCCGTATGTTTAAGTGTGCATTTCCGAGCGTATATGGCTGCCGTACGTACGTAACTAACTGCGCCCTCACCTCGCCTTCAAATGGTCATTTAAATGCCTCCCCCCACCCACTTACACAGATCTTTCACCGGACGGATTATAAACACGCCCCTCCGTACGAATCTTCCCACAAGTCCGTGCCTAATGGACTAACGTGCATAAAATCAACGTAGATTGCGTAAATTTAGTTACTACGCATGTGCAGATCATTGGGTTCTCTGAATAAAGTCCATACTGCCTAACAGCCATTATGTTGTGTTTAATTGCTCACACTAAATGGCAGACCAGACGAGATCATTCCCACCAAGGTGTATAATAAGGGCATCAGGGGAACGAAAGCAATGGACTGCCCGGGGGAACAGAGGAAGAAATATCTCCCATTTCAAACCTCTGACTTCCAGTCAGTCAACTGCCTTGGAACCAGCGCTGTGCACCTCTCTTCAGCTTCCCGCCTGGCCCAATAAATAAACAAATGGCCTATGACACACGCTCTTCATCCTTGTCGTTTGATGGGGAAACTTAGCCTTGAACTGACAAATTTCGTCTGTCGCAAACAGTATTAGAGCTGAGAGCTGGCGTTTCCTGGTCCAAGTCTAAATAACAGTGTGATAGTAAAGCTGGTCAGTATCTGTGCGCAGTAAGCAATTCAAAGATATATCCCTGCATGCAAAGAATACAATTAACTTGACTCCCCCTGAAATCAACATGGTTTAGCCCAGGTGTAACTTTCCTTTTTTATTTTCAGTCACTGAATCTAGTCCAGCATGTCCAGATATCTTAATATAGGCTCAATTTAAACCCTGACAGTGTCTCTTTTACCCTTTCACTCTATTTATTAAAGTGTTCATAGAAATCCCAGATTTCCAGTGCTTATTGTTATCTCCAGCCTTATACATTGCCAAAAGCACTACGAATAGCTCCAATTAATTCTTATCCACGGGGAGAATGTTACTCACCTGTCTGGATCTGCCCTTTATATTCTCTGTAGCTGAATGCAACAATTCCCCACCTTCATGTACCCTTTATCAGCTTCCTTTCCAAATGAAGTCACAGAGCAGTGTGTAGTGTGCTAGAATATTAGGATATAAGTACTGTTTAAGAACAGAAATAGAGAGAGAGAAAAGCAAATTCTTTATCAGACTGTGTGTATTTCCATGAAACTCATTCATTTCCATGAAAATCTATCTTATTATGGGTGATATATATAGAAAATATCCAAAAGTAACAGGTAGAGCTGTATTTACTTTCCATCATAATGGTGAATAGTTATTCTTTGTAAAGGTGGAGTTAGTTTTATAGTCTGCATATTATGCTACAACTGGCATATTATTTTTAGAAAGTTATGTAGACAAGGAAGGGGCATAGACCCCAAGGTTGATTGTAAAATGTATAATGATACATTGCAATAGATGGATCCAGAGTACTGATCCTGCTGCACTCGGAACTCTGAAAGGGTGGACGGGTGGTTATAGTGAGTTTTGTGAGCGTGTATAGCCATGTACGCTCACAAAAGTCACTACAACCACCCATTCATCCGCGCTTCGCTGTCACTGTTTAATAATGCTGCGCAGAGGAGCAGAGAGGAGAGTGAGTGGCACTTCCTGTCTCCTGTAATGATTGACTCAGTCACTAGAGTAACTCTAGTGACTGATATGAATGGAAGGGGCGGGTCATGCCGGCTGAACATGGAGGGGGACATCAGACTGGCTGGATATGGAGGGGGCAATCAGACTGGCTGGACATGGAGGGGGCAATCAGACTGGCTGGACATGGAGGAGACACAGAGGCTGAATGGGCATATAAAAAGGGGGCAATAAGGCTAAATAGACACACATAAAGATGGGACAGTAAGAGAAAGAAGAAGGATGAAAGCAAAAGGAATTAAAAGTGTTAAAATAGATGAGGAGTCATGAGGGGGACTATTTGGAGGCTGGGGAGACATGAGGGGGATTATTTGGAGGCTGGAGAGACATGAGGGGTTTATTGGAAGCTGGAGAGACATGATGGGGATTATTGGAAGATGGAGATACATGATGAGGATTATTGGGAGGCTGAAGAGACATAAGGGGGTTTATTGGAAGCTGGAGAGACATGATGGGGATTATTGGAAGCTGGAGATACATGATGGGGATTATTGGTAGGCTGAAGAGACATGAGGGGGCTTATTGGAAGCTAGGGAGACATGAGAGGGATTATTGGGAGGCTGAAGAGACATGAGGGGGATTATTGGAAGATGGGGAAATATGAGGGGGTTATTGGAAGCTGGAGAGACATGATGGGGATTATTGGAAGATGGGGAGACATCAGGAGGATTATTGTAAACTGGAGACATCAGGGGGATTATTGGAAACTAGGGAGACATTAGGGGGTTATTAGAAACCTGAACATAACACATGGAGTACGCATTGAAAGTAAGTAAGATATTTGTAGTAGTTATAGATATTAAGATTTATATCAAAACTTCAAAATATGTGCAAAGACATCCCTAAATGCAAATGTTATGCAGATAATGAATGTAAAAAATAAAATAAAAAAAAATAATGACTACACTCAGGCCAACTTACACATTAGAGGACCATAAAACGTGCATGTCAGGCAGGGAGTACTGGCGGAGGGGGCTGGTGACACATGATGGAAGTACTGGGTGGCTAGGAAGACATGATAGGGATCCTGGGGTGGGGCTTGAGACAAATGATGGGGATCCTGGGGGGGACTGGAGAGACATGAATACTGATGAGCATGAGATGAAGAGGAGTAGATGATAAAAGGAATAGAGAAATGACAAAAAGAATGTGGCACTGGAGTACATCTAGTGTGTGTGTGTATATGTAAGTGTGTGTGTATATGAATGTATATGTATATTGGTTTAAACATATTTAAAATGGTTTAAACTTGGATGCACAGCTGCGGGACGTTTTGACATGGGTCGGGAACACGCACTCTATTTTGAGTCTAGAAATATACAAGGACAAAAGTGAGGTCCGGCACTCCAAACAAACATTATATAACACTATGTGTCAGCACATACATAAAAAGGAGAAAATATACAAGACTGATACTTCTTAAAGTATTGACACACACATGGCAAGTACTGGGTGGTGTTTGAAATGTAATTGTCATTGTGAGCCAACTGTGTGCAACTTGAATGCATACTTTTAGCTTTAAAAATATGCACAACTCTACATGAGGCCCATTATGTATATATTATATATGTATGTATTATGTTTATATATGTATGTATTATGCATATATTATATATGTATGTATAATGTATATATTATATATGTATGTATTGTTTATATTATATATATGTATGTATTATGTATATATTATATATGTATGTATTATGTTTATGTTATATATGTATGTATTATGTATATAATTTATATGTATGTTTTATGTTTATATGGTCTACGCAATGCACTGTGCTTGGTAAAGGTCAGTACACTGTACACAGCTCCAGTAGTAAGTACTTATCTCCTGTGTTTTTCTCCTTTCCTTGTTGCATGAGATAGTGTCCGACCTCCAGATCTGTGAGCAGAAGACTCCAACGTGTTGTACTAGGAAGATGGAGGAGAGTTACCAGGCGGCAGTGAGGGGAAAGCTGGCTCATAATATCCAGGCCTTGAACTTTGAGTTCAAATTCATGATTGTTGCCCATACACATGCCTTCCAAGGTGAGTCCGCACGGTTTTATAAATAATCAGCTTTTCCTCTACAACATTTAGGCAAAAGAAAGAAATATGGGACCGTATTCAAACACGTGATTGGGTCTGTTTCTTATGCATGAAGGAGGGGAGTGAACTCCCATGTCACCCCCCCTCCCCTTCCATGGCCATACCCCCTACCTTGTCTTTACCGCACGGATCTTCCTCTGTTCGATGGCAGATCTGTGCGGATATCAAGTATCCCTCCCCTTTTGCCATATTAGCATGGCAAGCCACGCCCTGTCGGACGGATCTCCATGATTACGAAACGGAGTCCTGTCCTTAAGCAGATCCGCTGGGTGACATCTGGCATGTGCATGTGCGATGTTACAAGCAAGGGGACCTACGCAAGCGATTTGTGTAAGTCCCCTTGCGGTCTTACTTGTGAATACGGTCAATGGTCTTTTATGTATCTGCTGAGACCAGTCTGGCGGAACATGTCTTGACAAACTATTATTGACTTATTGACAGACTTACTGACTACCCCCCAGCTACCCCTCTCTGTCTTCTACCCATAAACCTGTGAACATCTATACCAGGTTTCTTAAAAGCCCCTGTATGCACTGTATTGGTCACAACATATGCTGAATGGTCCTGGGAGGTGGTATTTTGCTCAGTCATAGAGAACACTCCCCCACGTGTGGGGCAATTAATAATCAAGCTTCACACTTTTAGAAAAAATGATTTACAACTGTTTTGTTATGGGAGTAATGTTCACCATAATATTAAACCTGTAATGCCTTATGTCTGTGCTAAATACGTCCTGTAACAGTGCTTTAATTTTAGTTCCTATAAGTATAGTACAGAACACAGTATTACTGAGTGACCACAAGAGATTGTGTACAGATATACTCCACTGTGATTAACTAGACAGACGCTAATTCCTTCCATCCGCTGCAGTTGATAACCATCAGTCAACATTAAGTCTTATGCAGTTTATCTTGTGACATGAACAGAATATTAATGAATGAATGAATGAATGAATGAATAATAGATTCTTCAGCTATTCCAGGAACCATATTTCTCCTTTCAGTAGAGACTGTAGCGGGTTGTGATTTGTTTCATCAGAGTATTACAGTCTGCCATTACTGCAGTCAGTTTTTCTTAGCAAGTAGGAGTTCAATCACTTTAACAAGTCGAGGTGAATGGCTTAGCTGACATTATCTATGGCAGTGAGGGGGCATCTTAGCATAAGGCTGGATCCAGACTTCTATCAGACACCTGACTTACACACGCAAAGTGCAAAGGTGGCGGGGGAGAGATTTAAATTTTACAATGTGGGCGGCTTTTAAGTGCTGCGTGTGGATTAGCTGTTGTACGGATCACTTGTACGCACATCAGTGTTAAGGCTGCCTTATGGCAGCATATCTTCCCTCAAGTCCGCACAAGAGAGAGTTCACTCCCCTCGTTCATGCAGACTTTCAGGGTCTGGATTCAGTCCGTAGTTGCTGACTTTTCATTTCTTCCCTCTGGGGGCAGGGCGTGAGGCAGCAAATCAATGCAAATAATTGAAGAAGGACTGCCCTTGCCTATCCATGCCACTATCCAGCGTTATGGGGGGCTGGGTGACCCAAATTACATCACCAAGCCTCAGCCATCCTTAATAACGCTCTGGATCACAGCATTGATAGGAAGGGGCGGGGCTTGTGGCAATGACTTGCAATAAATCACTGCATCAAGCCCATTTCAGGAAATTTGTCTGCTTTCCTGGGATACTAATTGTATATACCCAAATTTCAATAATCACCTAATAGATACATTGTAGCCCTCTAGCCATCCAAAGGTCTGTATATATATTATATTATTTAATCAATGAAATAGGTAACAAGTAACCACAGAATATATATATATATATATATATATATATATATATATATATATATACAGTGAATCAATATAGAATA
>WWET01001290.1:290100-307037 GCA_011038615.1 Limnodynastes dumerilii | reverse complement strand
ACCAGCCCACCCGTATTCCACAGCATGTCCCTCCAGTTCCCCATCATGTCTTTCCAGCCCCCCAGTATTCCACAGCATATCCCTCCAGTTCCCCATCATGTCTTTCCAGCCCCCCAGTATTCCACAGCATATCCCTCCAGTTCCCCATCATGTCTTTCCAGCCCCCCAGTATTCCACAGCATATCCCTCCAGTTCCCCATCATGTCTTTCCAGCCCCCCAGTATTCCACAGCATGTCCCTCGAGTTCCCCATCATGTCTTTCCAGCCCCCCAGTATTCCACAGCATGTCCCTCGAGTTCCCCATCATGTCTTTCCAGCCCCCCAGTATTCCACAGCATGTCCCTCGAGTTCCCCATCATGTCTTTCCAGCCCCCCAGTATTCCACAGCATGTCCCTCGAGTTCCCCATCATGTCTTTCCAGCCCCCCAGTATTCCACAGCATGTCCCTCGAGTTCCCCATCATGTCTTTCCAGCCCCCCAGTATTTCACAGCATGTCCCTCCAGCTCCCCGTCATGTCTCACAAGCCCCCCAGTTCCCTATCATGTATCCCTATCATATATCTCTAGCCCCCCAGTTCCCTATCATGTATCCCTATCATATATCTCTAGCCCCCCAGTTCCCTATCATGTATCCCTATCATATATCTCTAGCCCCCCAGTTCCCTATCATGTATCCCTATCATATATCTCTAGCCCCCCAGTTCCCTATCATGTATCCCTATCATATATCTCTAGCCCCCCAGTTCCCTATCATGTATAATGTATTTGGCCCATTAGATTGTAATAAATGCAAGTTGCCCAGCTACACTGTAATAATAGTAAGTTTCATTGTTAGCAGTCTATTAATATATTCTAGTCACAATAGCAGCTCTTCTGAAATATAAATGCACGTTTATTTATTTAAGGTGTGCTATGTTTAATGTGTTCCACATATTGAAAAATATTAAATAAATGTTCGTACTCACATTTTTTAAGTCATCAATCTTGGGAGACTTGCTAGAAGAAATGGGCATCTTGATTGAAGTTTCCTCCTTCTTGTTCGGAGTGATGCTGGTGGTCGGTCCTGCTCCTTCGGGGTTCCATTGCTAAGCCATTTCCGACCTTGACTTCAACGTAGACGGCGTATCACTATTACTTCGCATGCGCAGTTGATGCAAAATTGATCCGATCCTATATATATATATATATATATATATAGAAAAAAAGTGTTAACTGGCACTCCTGGTAAGGTAAAACTGCTCAAAGGTGCACTCAAGAAAAGGAAATCCAAAGTAACAAAAAAATAGAGGCACTCAGAAAGACTGGATACAGTAGGTAGATGAAAAAGCCACGGAGGGCTATTTATTCAACACATATCACATATATATATATATAAAACGAAATCCTAAATCTGAAACTAAATTAAGGGTAAAATAGGGTCATGGGTCTGTATAGTTTTAAATAAACAACTGGGCATACTGGATGGGCCATGTGGCTCTTATCTGCCGTCACTGTCTATAGTTCTATGATGACATAAGTTTTTTTTGTCATTAAGCCCCACCCACCACAAGGAACACTATGGATAGCAGTGCTGATGGAAAGGGGCGGGGCTTCAGGACACGATTTAACCCCCATACGAGCATCTTTTTCTAAACCTCCAATATCTCTCAGAGGGAATAAATGGAAAGTAGGCAACCGAGATAATAAGTGAAATAAGGGTTCACACTGCCTTTTATGTCTTTAGTAGCTCAGTATAATAAGTGTTTTATGGTCATTTTTTGTCTGAAAGTGTACCAAACTATGTGTGAGTATCTGACAGTACAGCCAAAAGTTTCTGGTTATAACAAGTTCTGTGATCTTTTATTTTTCAGTAAAGTATATGTATAAAGTAAGTGTGTTTCACTGCTCATAAAAGGAAAGATAGAGGAGAAGATGCTGGAGCTCTCCTCTGTGTACATACTGATCTGCTGTGTTAGGAAAACACTTTGGCATAGTTTATCTAGTCTCCTGGGAGCAATCCTTGTCTGACCAGGCAGGATCTTTAAAGGGTTTTTTTGTTTTATGATTTCTGTGTAGGTGGCAATTGCCAATTTTATAACTACAGAACACTTATAGTTTTGATCTTGCCTATATAATTGCTAATTGCTGCTAGTTTTCAGTGGATATATTGCTCAGTAAAATGATTTGTTCTTGGAAAATTTTCTTTAAGGAAATCTCAATCAAATATATATTTTAAAGTATTTACAGACCAAATAATTATCTTCTAAATGCTTTTAGTAACTATTACATGACTGGGATTGTAGTTCTCCAAGGCGTGTGGAAACAATGTTTTCCAGGATTGTCGGCATCGGCTAAGCTATAAGTTGCACCAGGGAACTATTTTAGAATGTTGCCAGCAATGTTCTGTGTATGGAGAGTTTTGTTTCTTTGCAGCCTCCCTGCAGACAGGCTTCGAATGTCTGAGGTTTCTGCAGGTGCTGCTTTGATGTTACACCAGGGACTGGCGATTAAGGCTCACATCGGTTTGAAACAGAAAACCTTAACACACATGTGACATGAAGTTATATCAGTCCATAAAAGTCATTCCAGTTTTCCTTTGGGTACCAAAAGCTGCTACAAGTTAAACTATCCCATTCCCAATAATCCTGTTAATCGAATTGTCCCAAAACATTCTTAAAGAGACACATTCCTGTTTCCAAAACTGAGAACAATAGGACAACCTTTATACTTCCTGATGAGGCGGTGGCCAGGGTTATGCAGCTGCTTTTCCAAGCTGACCCCTAATTATGTTTTGTGCAGCTAAGATAGCCACAACAACGCTTCGGAGCGAATTTATGCGTGGCAGAGATGTAAAATCGCGTATTTGTAAGTACTGCGCATGCGCACCATAGAAAATACGCTAATTAGCGTAACGTAAAATTGAACGTATGGGCCATTCACGTATTGTTAGTGTAAATTATTACGTGTGGGCGTGCCAATTTTACGTGAGTCAACAATACGTTTGATTTATGTGAAGTAGGTGGAAGTTTGTATTTAAAGTGTACAGTATGGGCGTGCTAAGCGGCGTACGTTCACATAGTTTATACGTCCGTTAGCGGACGTACGCTGTTACGCGAAAAAAAGTTAAGGTAGGGTTTGTGAAGCGGAACTCGGTGAAATACGTACATTCAAGGGATGTGCCTAGGGGAGTGTATAGAACATACGCGTGCGAAAATACGTTATGGGTGTAAACGTATTAAACACGTAGTTTTGTCCGGTACTCTGAATATGGACCTATGTGCCATCTGCAGACTGAGCTTATTCTGTTCAGTTTTTGTTTGAATAGTTTTTTTGTTTTTTTACAAAAATATAATTAAACACATGCCGATTGAAATAACACATTTAACATTGTTTTATTAGGACATGGATAACATGACAAGAATTGCCACAGTGCATGTTACAGACATTGGACCTGATCCAGAACTACGCCTTGGAGCGTCTTTACGCGTGGCAGAGAAGTAAATTCGCTGTTTTGTACGCCATTCACATATGTGTCACGTAAATACTTACATCTGGGCGTCCCAATTTTACGTTACTCCAAATTACGTGTGAAATACGTGAAGTAGGCGAGGGGTTGTATTTAAAGTGTACAGTATGGGCGTGCTTAGCTGCGTAAATTCGTTCAGCCCATACGTACGTGTACTTATGACTGCGGTTACGTTGGAAAAAGTTAAGGTAGGGTTTGGAAAGCGTATCTTGACAAAATACATCCGTGCAAGGGGTGTGCCGAGGGGAGTGTAGTGAATTTACGCACACGAATATACGCTCCGCGAATAAACGTACGGCAAACGTAGTTCTGGATCTACCCCATTGTCATACCCATCTGCGTGTACAGGAACATTTTGTTTTCAGTTCAATGACCAAAAAATAATCTGTTTCATATTTTAAGAACAAATACGAATTTGTTTAGGGATCATTTATTCATAGGAAGTCCTCTGTTACTCCCTGATTTATCCTAAAATGTACTTTAGTAAACTAGTGTTGTCAACATTAATAAAAAAGATGTATTAAAACACAACCAGATTATATAAGAACTTAAGGACGGGATGTTATTTTAAAGCATGACTCGACAAATTTTTGGAGCTAGACCAAAAATTTGAAAGCCTGGTTATATTTTAATGTACTTCAATTCACTTACAAGAGAGATTGGAGCAGCGGGAAAGAAAAAGGGTGAAAAGGGTGAAAGAAGGGGGGCGGACCAGACCAGGGTTAGCTAGACCAAGAGGGTAATGGAGAGTTGAGGACTATCACGATGTGGCGGCAAACATTGAGAGAATAACATGGGGCCGGAGAGAGCATGGGAGCTTGAGTATGAGAAGAAAAAGCATATTTAGCAGACACCTATGCCTGGGGAAAGGGGGTAAAAGGGGCAGGGGAGCCTATGATTGTGTGGTATGTCTGGGTGTCTAGCCATGTATACCATGTAGTGGTGATATCAGAGACCTTGTCCAGACTGGATAAGTTGATATCATCCATAGACATGTAGAAATTAATTTTAGCAAACCATTCCTTTCGGGGATGGGGGGGCGTTGGACCGCCAGTGAACTGGTATCACTGCCTTAGCCACGCTATTCAGGTGTCTCAGGAGCGATTTTTCATATATTGGTAGATTGGACTGTTTACAAAACTGAGAACAATAGGACAACCGTTATACTTCCTGATGAAGCGGTGGTCAGGGTTATGCAGCTGCTTTTCCAAGCTGACCCCTAATTATGGTTTGTGCACCTAAGATAGCCACAATGTTATGTTATATTTTAAAATTTATATTAGGTTTTTGGTATGAAAATCTTTACCTGGATTCATTTCTAAATGGAAACTAGATAACACTATGAAATAAAATATGTTTTATGTATGTTGCAGTTATCTTTACACAGATGTATATTTCATTTCCGGATTTGCAAATATATGGGGCCTCTGAAAGACCGCATTTACACAATCTACGTAAGAAAAAGATACATAGATTACTTTAAAAAATTACTACACATGCGCAGTAGTAAAAATCGCTAGACACCGGACGTATATGTTATATGTCCAGTACTCTGAATATGGGCCTATGTGCCATCTGCAGACTGAGCTTATTCTGTTCAGTTTTTGTTTGAATTGTTTTTTTGTTTTTTTACAAAAATATAATTAAACACATGCCGATTGAAATAACACATTTAACAATGTTTTATTAGGAAATAGATAACATAACAAGAATTGCCACAGTGCGTAACTGAGACGTAAATTCGCTGTTTTGTATGCACTGCGCATGCGCACCATAGAAAATATGCACATTAACGTAGCGTAATTGTGAACGTATGGGCCATTCACGTTTGTGTCACGCAAATACTTACGTGTGGGCGTGCCAATTTTACGTTAGTCCGAATTACGTGTGAAATACGTGAAGTAGGCGGGGGTGGTATTTAAAGTGTACAGTATGGGCGTGCTTAGCTGCGTAAATTCGTTCAGCCCATATGTACGTGTGCGTATGACTGCGGTTACGTAGGAAAAAGTTAAGGTAGGGTTTGGAAAGCGTACCTTAACAAAATACGTCCGTGCAAGGGGTGTGCCGAGGGGAGTGTAGCGAATATACGCGCACGAAAATACGCTACGTGAATACACGTACGGCAAACGTTATTCTGGATCTACCAAAAATGACGAAAAAATAATCTGTTTCATATTTTAAGTACAAATATGAATTTGTTTAGGGATCATTTATTCATAGGAAGTCCTCTGTTACTCCTTGATTTATCCTAAAATGTACTTTAGTAAACTAGTTTTGTCAACATTAATAAAAAGATGTATTAAAACACAAACAGATTATATAAGAACTTAAGGACGGGGTGTTATTTTAAAGCATGACTCGACAAATTTTTGGAGCTGGACCAAAAATTAGGAAGCCTGGTTATATTTTAATGTACTTCAATTCACTTACAAGAGAGATTGAAGCAGCGGGAAAGAAAAAGGGTGAAAAGGGTGAAAGAAGGGGAGCGGACCAGACCAGGGTTAGCTAGACCAAGAGGGTAATGGAGAGTTGAGGACTATCACGATGTGGCGGCAAACATTGAGAGAATAACATGGGGCCGGAGAGAGCATGGGAGCTTGAGTATGAGAAGAAAAAGCATATTTAGCAGACACCTATGCCTGGGGAAAGGGGGTAAAAGGGGCAGGGGAGCCTATGATTGTGTGGTATGTCTGGGTGTCTAGCCATGTATACCATGTAGTGGTGATATCAGAGACCTTGTCCAGACTGGATAAGTTGATATCATCCATAGACATGTAGAAATTAATTTTAGCAAACCATTCCTTTCGGGGATGGGGGGGCGTTGGACCGCCAGTGAACTGGTATCACTGCCTTAGCCACGCTATTCAGGTGTCTCAGGAGCGATTTTTCATATATTGGTAGATTGGACTTTCAATGGAGTGAAGCTAACAAAAGAACGGTCCCAGGGGGACAGGGGAGCCTAGGATATGAAAGAACAGTTATTTGACGCATTTGAGCTAGTTGGTCTGGGCAGTGATTCCAGAGGAGCAGAATCTTGTAATAGGTTTCTTGAACCCAGAGGCTAATGAAACTCGACCTTTGTGAATTGTTAAGTTCTGTGTCTTGTTGTTGGAGGTCACGGTCCCATAGTCTAGTATATAAGGGTGGGGATACATATAAGCCTTCCAGTAGGAGTTGATAAATTCGGCTTATTGCATGTCTGGGATAATGGGGAAGTGTACATAGGTGTACATTTACCCGCCCAAACAAACTCCTAAACCAAAGTCTGTAAAGATGCCAGGAAGTGTGCAGCAATGTAAATTGGGAGAGTTTGTAGGAGATAGAGCACCTGTGGGAGGACTGTCATTTTTATAATGTTGATTCGCACGAGCCAAGAGAAACCTCCACTCTTTAAAATCGGACCTGAGACGCGTTAGAATGTGAGGGAAATCTAACTGATAATAGTTAGTGAGTTAATTAGGGAGGAGGATGCCTAGGTTTTTATATGCAAAGAGAACTAGGCAAAAGAGAATGATGATTTCAGGTTGGGTAAGAGCCTGTCAGGGACAGAGAGTTTGAGGGCGGAGGTAATTAATTTTGATGTTATCGAGTGAAACAAATTTTTTTAATTCCTTCATAAGGCTAGGGAGAGAAGTGAGAAACGGTTTACAAAAGCCAGGAGGTCATCGGCAAAGAGTGCTAGTTTGTGATCAACCTTGTTAACTATAACCACAGATTATGTTCGGGTTCAGCTGTATTGAGCGGGCTAGAGCCTTCATGCAAAGGACAAAAACCGAGGGGAGAGAGAACAGCCCTGGCGAGTTTCATTGCTTATATGGAAGGGAGCTGACAACGAGTCATTTACCCCCTAATGCGTGCTGAGGGGGCTTTCTAGAGGGCCATAATCCAGTGCGAACATGTTGGGCCTAGTCCCATGTGTCTCAGGACACCTGCCAGGAAAGTCCAGTCCACCCTGTGTAATGCTTTCTCCGTGTCTGTAGTGAAGAGCAGGCAAGGTGTGAAGGAACACTCCAGATGCTGTATAAGATTGATGGCTTTAGCAGTGTTGCCCTGGGCCTCCCTTCCCGGGACAAAACCTGCTTGGTCTTCATGGACGAGGGAGGGGAGCAAAGGCTTAAGACGATTGGCGATCATTTTATAGAAGACTTTAACATTACATTGAGCAAGGATATGGGTCAGTAAATTGGGTTATTTCCATCTTTGGCAATGAGAGAGATATGCGCTTCTAGTGATTGGTGTGGTGTCTGAGATCTCCTTGAGGAGGTGAGGTATGAGTTTAGATCTGAAGGTCTTATAATAAATGAAGGTAAAGCTGTCTGGGCCGGGGCTTTTTCCTGTCGGGGATGACTTTATAGTGTTTTCCAACTCATCGAGGGAGAAAGGGGCTTCTAGAACTGCTCTAACTAAATCATTTAAACAGGAAAGTTTCAATCTTGGAGGCAGGATGCTACTGCCGCCTGACTGCGCATGTGATCAGCTGTTGACTGGGGTCCTCAGAGGTTATATAGTGAGGTGTAATAAGCATAAAGAGTGTCACTGATAGCAGAATCTGTAAAGCGATCTATACCCTCTGGTCTCTAATCCTACCAATAAAGGCTGCCTCGGGTTGTGTCCAAGGCACCCTGGCCTGGAGCCTACCAGTTTTATTGCCCCACAGGTATTGTTTGTGTCTAACGCGCCTAAAGGCATATTTGGTTGTGAAATTGAGGAGACTAGCTAACTCCCTCCTGGCTTCCGTCAGTTGTGGGAGGATGTCTGGGACAAGGGAGGATTTGTGCAGCGTCTTTAATCATCTTGCAACAGGAATTCATAAAAAAAAATTGGAGCATGATCGGACCATGTAATGAAGCCTATCGCAGTGTCTTTGAATAAGTGGAGGTGTCTGTGAGAAAGGAAGAGGTAATCGAGTCTTGAGTAGGATGAGTGAGATCTAAACAAGAAAGAATAATCGCAGTCCGAGGGTTGCAACAGACGACAAGTGTCAGTCAGTTGAAAGTCATGAAAAAGACGTGGGAACCTCGGGGCACCGTACGCGCGGTCTGAATAAGGCCCTTCGTTCTTAAGTTTTCCCAGCATGCCCCTTTATTATTAAGTCACTAGGAACCTAGAAGAAATAGGTTCATAATGGTGATTCAGAGCCGTCTCGTTCTTAAGTCATATGTATATTGTGTATATTAGGTTACTACGCATGTGCAGTATATCCCTTCTTAAATATAGGATCCTAAAAATACACAGATTCTTAAGTGTGAATCAGGTCCATAGTGATTTAAGACCTTTTCTCTCCACTGACATTCCAATGCACATGTACGCCCACTGCTCATTTCCCACCTTGACTGTAACCGCCCCCATTTCTGGCCTACCCCTCTCCTGTCTTGCTCCTCTACAGTCTATCCTCACCACTACTACGAGACTCATTCTCCTCTCTCTTCGATCCCCAATCCACACACTCATCCACGGTTCTTTGTGTTTTATTGGGTTTCTCTGTCTTGTTTGTCATCATTCTTTCATAACCTGTGCCATTTTGCTTTTCCATATGTTTATTCTGTGTAATCTGTACAGTGCTGTCAAAGTTATCTTCATATAACTTAAACACCTTTATATCCTTACTGCTTTAAACTGGATTCATACAATGATATATATATATTAATTTACCCATAAAACATTATACTCATATATATATATTCAATAACACATACCATTTTACAATATGCATCTAAGAGTTAAACTTACCAGCCTAATTAAGATCACAAGTTACCAATAAAACAAAGATAAATGATAATAGATAATAGATGTTAGCAGGAATAAATTCCATGATGACCTATGTATTTTTATAACGTATAAGGGTGACAAGAATTGGTATAAATATCCCTGCTTTTGTACAATGATGTTGTCACTGCTTTCTGACCCTCGGTGATTCACACTGTGTACGATTGCCGAGTTAAGGGCTCGATTCAATAAATTCTTCAATTGGAAATACTTACTGCTCATTGCTACTTATTCAAGTCTATTGGATGATTGTTTGAGAATTACCAGAACTTACACAGTGCCGTGGACCTTTTTTTGCGCCATATAAATAAACATATTTAATATTATTATTTTTTATTAATAATAATCTCAAAAGCTGAAGAAAATTAGCATAATACTTTCACATAGTGAACTGGATCCAAAACTAAGAAAGAGAGCTGACTCTGACACAACCTTTACTTCCGCAACAGAACTCAGCAGCATGTTGCTGCATGGGTGCGGAAATTGGCCTCCGTAAGGGGGGCTGGGGCACCCACCATGCGGTTGAGTTGGCTTTGCCATTTAAATCGTACAGTAAGGCCAGGTCTGACCCCTATGTACGATCCTATATTTCACACGTACAGTGTTACCCAGTAAGGCCGGGTCTAACCCTTAGGGCTGGGTCTAGCCCTTATGTATGATCCTATATTTCACACGTACAGAGTTACCCAGTAAGGCCGGGTCTAACCCTTATGTACGATCCTAGGTTCCACTCATACAGAGTTACCCAGTAAGGCCGGGTCTAGCCCTTATGTATTATCCTATGTTCCATACGTACAGAGTTACCCAGTAAGGATAGGTCTAACCCTTATGTATGATCCTAGGTTACACTCGTACAGAGTTACCCAATAAGGCCGGGTCTAGCCCTTATGTGCGATCCTAGGTTCCACACGTACAGAGTTACCCAGTAAGGCTGGGTCTAGCTGTTATGTATGATATTAGGTTCCACTCGTACAGAGTTACCCAGGAAAGCCGGGTCTAACCCTTATGTACGATCCTAGGTTCAACACGTACAGAGTTACCCTGTAAGGCCGGGTCTAACCATTATGTATGATCCTAGGTTACACTCGTACAGAGTTACCCAGTAAGGCCGGGTCTAGCCCTTATGTGCGTTCCTAGGTTCCACTCTTACAGAGTTACCCAGTATCATTTTCAGCACATATTCATAGGAAACTTTATTTTGATATATTGAGTTAGTAAAAGGCAGATGGGGAGAGTAAGAGTCTTCATAACATTGACTGTGCCATAAAGTGTAGAGCCCGCCTCAACCAAAACTATTATAATAAAGAAAACCGTGCCTGGTTTCCTCCATATGTAGTCTACAAGTATGGATTTGTTCCTAGTAATGATCATAAATGCTGGTGTAACACATTTATAAGCACAGGTCTGGCATTTTCCATCAGACATTCCCTACAATCACAATTGAACAGTTGTGTTTCTGGCTTGTGTATTGATGGGATTATATATAAAGCATTATTACTTCCTACAGTGTCATAATTGTTCTCATACAGGTGGAAAAGGTTTGTGGAGAGCTACAGGAAAGTCCCATTAAAGTGATGCCCGAGGTCAACCTGAAAAAAGAAGAGAGAGTGGAGGTAACACCTGCAGAAAAACTGCGCTCTCTTGGACACATGAGAAGGTATTTCATAGTCATTCTTACAGGATAATATATCAATCTATATACAGTCGCAGTATTCTCTTTTCATATGAACTATGCATTATTCTTCTGAGGAACTATCATAATCTTAAGCACGGTGCATGATCTCCTGTTGCTGCTATATATACTTTTGCCACTGCATGCAGAATGAAGTCCACAATCTTTTGTTTGATTAACCTTTTCTTTGTTTCTCCTAAACTTTGCCCGATACACCTGCTTTCCTTCAACCTCCTCCTCTTGGTGGTGCTCCTTTTTCTGCCTTGACTTCCTCAGCTCTCTGCCTCTGAAAGCTTCGAAGAATGAAAGGCCTCGCAGTCTGAAAAGAATTTCTCGGTAAGATAAATCCACATGCTGCTGCTTTGCTTTAAGTCTTTGCATTTCCCGTTGGCTTCGACCATCCCTACTCTTGGAATGTTTGTTCTCCTTGGCCCCCTGCTGGACAATAACATTATGTTTGGCTGCTGCCTGTCTCAGTGTATGGCCAGGCTGCTCCAGCTGTAGGCTTTCAGCATGTGAAATTCATTCCTGTCTATTTTAGTGCTGACTGAGTATTATTTATATGTGCGGGCTAATGAAAATGTATACAGCATAACTCACATTGATCATGTTTAGCATGGGCCAGGATTAACGTACATTGTAACACACACACACACAACACACACACACTTCATCTATTAGACTTGTGAATAAATTATAGTTTTATGAATTTCCCTTGTGACAAATGTTTCCTGGTCGTGCTGACTATTAAGGGCTGTAGCTCATTACAGCTGGAAAAGACAATGTACAGCATTAAAGACTCATAGGATAGGATTTATACTTACTACAAGGGGAAGTCTTCTAGGAGCAGAAAGAACTCCCTTTTGGTTTACCATGACAGCCATATCAGTGCTAGAAATAGTGCATGGAGGGTTTAGGTTAGGCAGCTAGAAGCGGAAGGTTATGGTTAGGCTGTGGGACAGTGAGGATTAGGGTTAGGGTTAGGCTGCAGGACAGGAAGGCTTAAGGTTAGGCTGTTAGAATGGGAAGGTTAGTCTGCGAGACAAGGATGGTTAAGGTAAGGGGAAGATTAGGGTTATGCTGCGGGACAGGGAGAGTTAATGTTAGGCTGCTATAATGGGTAGATATAGATTAGGCTGCTGGACAGGGAGAGTTAATGTTAAGCTGCTATAATGGGTAGATTAGGGTTAGGCTATGGGACAGTGAGAGTTAATGTTAGGCTGCTATCATCGGTATATTAGGGTTAGGCTGCGGGACAGGAAGAGTTCATGTTAGGCTGCTATAATGGGTAGATTAGGGTTAGGCTATGGGGCAGTGAGAGTTAATGTTAGGCTGCTATAATGGGTAGATTAGGGTTAAGCTATGGGACAGTGAGAGTTAATGTTAGGCTGCTATAATCGGTATATTAGGGTTAGGCTGCGGGACAGGGAGAGTTAATGTTAGACTGCTATAATGGGTAGATTAGGGTTAGGCTGTGGGACAGGGATAGATAATGTTAGGCTGCTATAATCGGTATATTAGGGTAAGGCTGCGGGACAGGTTGGGTTAGTTTACCTGTCTTGTGGTTTACTGTAGGGATGTGGGGCCTGATTCAGAGATCCGTCGGCGATCGGGCCGCAAATATACGCATCTAAGTGGCAGGTCGGAACAGGTTACACCCACCAGAATAAACAGTCACTCCCCTCGCAACCTCCGGCCGGACCTAAACTTCCACCTCCATAGACTTGCCCTAACTGGCCGCACTCACTTCCGACCCTATGTGTATTAGTTGCGTATATTTAGGGCCCTAACTCTGTAAGCGCACCCACTTTCCCTCATCTAAATGCCTCCCCCCGCCCATTTCTATGCAAATCCTTAGGTCCGTATATTTCCACCGCACTTAGGGTCGCATTAGTCTCCGCCCGATTCACAAGTCCGACCTTAAGGCATTTCCGACCTTAACTTTAACGTACATGGCGTTGCACTATTACTACGCATGCGCATTTGATCCGACCCTAAATATACACACGGAACTATCGTTAGTTCCGGATCTCTGAATCAGGCCCGTGGTGTGGTAGCACAGGACAGGAAGCGCTTCTGCTATATGGGAGGGAGGAGCTTTGCTAATTTCTTTCAGCCATTTACGCACCACCCCCATTTTACGTCGGGACAGAGAGGAAATCTTAAGGTAGGTCTGGCTACTGTGACTGTATTATTCAGAGAGTGGCCTCCCCTCGCCTATAAGAAAGATAGGATGCAGAAGGCACATGGCAGTGGATCTACAACCACCGCATCCATTATTACTAGTATTATTTTTATTATAATAATCTTTCTTCTGGCATTAGTTACATTAGTACAAATCATCTAAGAGCTGTTGTTTTTCTTAGCAAGAGATTTTCTCTTCATTATGCCTCACTACGTTCTTCTGCCTCAGCGGTGAGAGGTCATTACTGTCTCCTACCATCCGGATTACATTAGCACATTCTAAGCATATGCAGCGCTAGATCAGATATACTACAAACGTGCTTAGTACTCATTCCCAATAGAGGTCAATCGCAAAATGGTAATTTATCAAATAAATGTGCTGCACATGGAATAATGGGATTTTCTCCATCTTTATGCCTTGATTGTCCCTGCTATATGGAGCAGGTCTTACAGTAATTAATGAATGAATCAAATAAATCTTCTGTTATCTGGAATCACATGGAAAATAAATCTCCATGAAGAAATGGACTTTACATGTGGAATAACTGATGGGTAAAATGACCCATTGTGCGTTCTATTGGTCAGTGCTGTAGCATTACCTGCTCATTGAGGGCATACTGTTGCATAAGACAGATCTCTGCAGTATGCTGCATAATTATGGCCTCCTGTAGAGTTGTGTGCACATAGCATGTGTTTTACATTTTTTAGCATTGCTCAGACCCAGCAAGCACTCAATGTTTATCTGTATACAATCTAGGCGTATTACACATTATGACCACAGTGAGGGGCATCTGATGGGTCATAAACCATATGTATAACTATCACCACACGCACATTGCATGGTTTCCCATTTTAATATTTCTAACCACAAAATATTCCTATAACACGCACAGTTCTACTTGGGGACCTTTGTGAGATAATACACCAGGAAATCTGCACAGACACACAACACAGAGGACTAAGAGCGCTTTATACAATACAATTTGGCTTATTCATATTTCTATACAAGTTACAATAAATGCATGTAATACAGTTACAGTGAATGATTGTTACATGTAGTACAGTAACAGTGAATGCTTGTTACATGTGGTACAGTTACAGTGAATGCTTGTTACATATAGTACAGTTCCAGTGAATGATTATTATATGTAGCCCAGTTACATTGAATGATTGTTACATGTAATACAGTTACAGTGAATGATTGTTACATGTAGTACAGTTACAGTGAATGTTTGTTACATGTAGTACAGTTACAGTGAATGATTGTTACATGTAGTACAGTTACAATGAATGTTTGTTACATGTAGTACAGTTACAGTGAATGATTGCATGTAATACAGTTACAGTGAATGCTTGTTACATGTAGTACAGTTACAGTGAATGATTATTACATGTAGTACAGTTACAGCGAATGATTGTTACATGTAGTACAGTTACAGTGAATGTTTGTTACATGTAGCCCAGTTACATTGAATGATTGTTACATGTAATACATTTACAGTGAATGCTTGTTACATGTAGTACAGTTACAGTAAATACTTGTTACATGTAATACAGTTACAGTGAATGTTTGTTACATGTAATACAGTTACAGCAAATGTTTGTTGCATGTAGTACAGTTACAGTGAATGCTTGTTACATGTAGCACAGTTCCAGTAAATGCTTGTTACATGTAGCCCAGTTACAATGAATGATACATGTAGTACAGTTACAATGAATGATTGTTACATGTAGCCCAGTTACAGTGAATGATTGTTACATGTAGCCCAGTTACAGTGAATGCTTGTTACATGTAGTACAGTTACAATGAATGATTGTTACATGTAGTACAGTTACAGTGAATGGGGTAGATCCAGAACTACGTTTGGCGTACGTTTATTCGCGGAGCGTATTTTTGTGCGCGTAAATTCGTTACACTACCCTTGGCACACCCCTTGAACGTACGTATTTTGTCAAGATACACTTTCCAAACCCTATCTTAACTTTTTCCAACATAACCGCATTTATACGCACACGTACGTATGGGCTAGACGAATTTACGCAGCTAAGAATGCCCATACTGTACACTTTAAATACAACCCCCCGCCTACTTGACGTATTTCAGACGTATTTTGGACGCACATAAAATTGGCGTGCCCACACTTAAGTATTTACGTGACACATACGTGAATGGCCCATACGTTCACAATTACGCTACGTTAATGTGCGTATTTTCTATGGTGCGCATGCGCAGTACGTACAAAAACGGGATTTTATGTCTCCGCCACGCGTAAATTTGCTCCAAAGCGTTGTTCTGGATCAGACCCAATGTTTGTTACATGTAGTACAGTTACAATGAATGATTGTTACATGTAGTACAGTTCCAGTGAATGATTGTTACATGTAGCCCAGTTACAATGAATGATTGTTACATGTAGAACAGTTCCAGTGAATGATTGTTACATGTAATACAGTTACAATGAATGGTTGTTACATGTAGAAGAGTTCCAGTGAATGTTTGTTACATGTAGAACAGTTACAATGAATGATTGTTTCATGTAGAACAGTTACAGTGAATCCTTGTTACATGTAGCACAGTTCCAGTGAATGCCTGTTACATGTAGTACAGTTCCAGTGAATGATTGTTACATGTAGTACAGTTCCAGTGAATGCTTGTTACATGTGGTACAGTTCCAGTGAATGCTTGTTACATGTGGTACAGTTCCAGTGAATGATTGTTACATGTAATACAGTTACAGTGAATGCTTGTTACATGTAGCCCAGTTACATTGAATGATTGTTACATGTAGTACAGTTACAGTGAATGATTGTTACATGTAGTACAGTTCCAGTGAATGTTTGTTACATGTAGCCCAGTTACATTGAATGATTGTTACATGTAGTACAGTTCCAGTGAATGTTTGTTACATGTAGTACAGTTCCAGTGAATGCTTGTTACATGTAGAACAGTTCCAGTGAATGTTTGTTACATGTAGCCCAGTTACATTGAATGATTGTTACATGTAGTACAGTTACAGCGAATGATTGTTACTTGTAGTACAGTTCCAGTGAATGCTTGTTACATGTAGTACAGTTCCAGTGAATGATTGTTACATGTAGCTCAGTTACAATGAATGATTGTTACATGTAGTACAGTTACATTGAATGATTGTTACATGTAATACAGTTACAGTGAATGTTTGTTACATGTAGTACAGTTACAATGAATGCTTGTTACATGTAGTACAGTTACATTGAATGATTGTTACATGTAGTACAGTTACAGCAAATGATTGTTACTTGTAGTACAGTTCAAGTGAATGCTTGTTACATGTAGTACAGTTCCAGTGAATGCTTGTTACATGTAGAACAGTTCCAGTGAATGCTTGTTACATGTAGTAGAGTTCCAGTGAATGCTCGTTACATGTGGTACAGTTCCAGTGAATGCTTGTTACATGTAGTACAGTTCCAGTGAATGCTTGTTACATGTGGTAAAGTTCCAGTGAATGCTTGTTACATGTTGTACAGTTCCAGTGAATGCTTGTTACATGTGGTACAGTTCCAGTGAATGCTTGTTACATGTAGTACAGTTCAAAAAAGATCAATCCTGCACAAGTTAATGAGGATGAGAATGAATAACCCCTTGTAATATATGATCAGTATATATTTTCTTAAAACAAAAATGAACATAAAGATCTATTATGGCGCACACTTCTAAATTAGTTCCCTATAGTCATAAAAAATAAATAAAATTTAGCTATTATTGGAACTATTAAAAAAAAGGTTTCAAGCGAAATATAAAATTGTATATAGAGGTGATAAAGAAGGAAA
>WWET01001290.1:257284-268260 GCA_011038615.1 Limnodynastes dumerilii | reverse complement strand
GGGTGTTCCGGTAGCACCGCCGAGCAACATCTGCCCGCCGTCCTAGCGACGGCGGGCGTAGGTCTGGATCAGGCCCTAGGAGCCTATTTACAGGGAGAAATACAATAAATATATGAAAAGTCTTCTGGTTTTTTTCATATGTTTAGTCTCTACCTCCTTCATGGCATTTAGCAAATTCACAGCGGGCTCTGCTTTTCCAAACCTTCGAGGACCCATGGTTCTGTCTTGGTACAGTGTGGCTGAGAGATTTAACAAGAAGAGAAGAGTTTACCTTTATTCCTCCTGTTCCCAAAATTCCCATTGATTCTCACTTTCCCAGTTTAAAAACAAACAAACTGCTGAGGATTCTTAATTTTAAACTGTATTTTCTTCTTACACTGAGTCTATAAAATAATACAATGATTGCTGTGTATATACTATAGGCATTGCTTAAAGCTTAATAAATAGGGATTGGATCCAGAGAATAAAGACAGCTGACTTACACATTTTGCATGCATAAGGTATCGCTAACTACCCACTTCCTCATCGGAACACAGTCTGACCGATGCTGCGTTCCGACACGGAAGTAGATATGTGTTGGCAGGGCGGGTATAGCCACCATGCCTATACAGGTTCTGTTCTCTGGAATGAAAATCATATTTTCAAAATACTGACAGCCAACAGCTAATTTTCAGCTAATGGACTAATTAGAAGGTTTTCCTAATGAATGAAGTATGATAAGTAAGGCAGATTTGTTTTTTGGCAACTTACCCATTCATTGACTTTTCAAAAACCCAGCGAAGCGCCCTTGCACACCCAACAGAACACCTGTTACAGACTGGCTGCACCAGACAGGAGGTTAGTTTACAAGGGGAGTCTTAGGGTTAGACTGCGAGGAGGGGAGTCTTAGGGTTAGGATGCGTGGAGGGAAGTCTTAGGGTTAGGCTGCAGGGAAGGGAGCCTTAGGGTTAGGCTACGAGGAAGGGAGTCTTAGGGTCAGGCTGTGGGAAAGGGAGTCTTAGGGTCAAGCTGCGGAGAAAGGAGTCTTGGGGTCAGGCTGCAGGGAAGAGAGACTTTGGGTCAGGCTGCGGGGAAAAAAGTCTTGGGTCAGGCTGTGAGGAAGGAAATCTTGGGTCAAACTGTGGGAAATAGAGGGTTAGGGAAATGAAAGGGGAGTGTTAGGGTGATGATAGGATAAGGGTTGGTGTTGGCTAAATACTCAGTCGCCACTCTGGATTCGTGCTGGAGATCTTTCATTACCTCCCCTCAGCGGGACATGAGCAATCGATCTTGGAGCCATTTAAAAAATGACTTGTAGAAAATGGCCCTTTCACAAGGGCTGTTCTGACTGCCGACTCACATCCAGGGGTGGGAATGCTAATCGTACAATATGGACTTTTCCAGGCTCTTGCGTACAGTTTAGCATTCTGTACATGAGTCTTCCACATGCAGACTTTTAAGGTAGGGTTCTGCAAGCAGAAGGACCACACGTGTGAGGGGACTGCAACAGGGTGCTCTCCCCTCACATGTATGGAATTTAGGATCACAAATTCCATTCATTAGCCTCAGATGCCCCTTTTAAAAACATAAACTAAACCTATTTTTAGTTAAATGTATTTAATGGATTTATTTATACAGGTTTTTAAATAGCATTTTCATATCACATTGCACTTTCCAATATTACCAATTATAATAAGACTGGGTATAAACAAACAGAATGGTGAGTAAGAGGGCCCTATGTCCTGTCCCACATAGAACATATGGGGACTAAAACATAAAACCAGCCAGGTTGCATGGTAAATGTGATCATTGTTCTGTATGATCCAGTCACACAGCTGTGTTTGTAGCAGAATTCAGGGTCATTTTAGAATGGAAAGAAAATATGGTCATGTTTGTGTAAACACCATGGGCCAGATCCAGACCTCCGTTGCCCGGAGCAAAAGATCATCTAAAAAGATGATCTGCGCATGATCGTGGATCGGGCGTCCGTAGCAGCAGTAGCATATTAACGCTGGAGAGGGCGTTCCCCTTCGTTACTACGCTGCAGTTAGTGCAAATAGGCGGGGGAGGGTAATGAGGCTGGGAGGCGATGTTAGCGTACTAACACCGCCGTACCAGCGTATTAACTCTAGCTTACGCCGGCTGAAGTTAAGGTAGCCTTAAGCCGGCGTAAGCGACTGTTAATACGCTGGAGCAAGGGGGAGTGTCGGGGGAGTGCAGCGATGGTACGCTGAGCGTTAGAATGCTCAGTGTACCATCGTAGCTCTGGATCAGGCCCCACGTGTAACAGAAAGGAAAACTGGATCAATCAACAGCTCTCTGAATGTAAGGAATGAACGGTGTTCATTTCTGCATACTTTGTGTCTATTGGTCCTGTAGGCATCACTATTTATTATATTTATTTAACAGGTTTTTATATAACGCCAGCAGATTACGTAGCGCTTTGGTAAGCTTGTCTGAAGAGGTGAGTTTTAAGGGATTGCTTGAAAGATTGGAGAGTAGAGGGTAGTCCTAATGAGCTAGGAAAGTTATTCCAAAGAGTGGGTGCAGCCCGGGAAAAGTCCTATAACTGGGAATCTGAGCATATGTTTAGTGTAAAGGAGAGCTTTATATCCTGTGAAGATCTGAGAGACCGAGCTGATATATATAAAACAATAGTCACGTTCCCCAAGGGGGCAAAGAAAGCACACACAAATCCACTAGCATAAATAGGTGAGTGCAAGACTGGAAGTAGATAAATACAAATCTCAAGGATAAGAATCCTAAATCAGAACACCAACAACAGAGTATTTCAAATATAAAAATAGTCTTTATAGGCAGAAAACTGTCAAGTCAACACACAGTACATTGAGATCATAAAAAGTGTAAAGTGCAAAAAAAGTGCATGTGATGCAAAAACAGTGGAGGTATGTGATATGAAGACATAGCAGCCAAATATATATATATATACAGATATATAGTATATCTTGAGATAAGTAACGATATGTATATGTGCAGTACTAGTGGTTAGCAACATATCCATAAACAGGTTTTTATAGATTATATTAAACAAAAAAATAGTTTCTAAAAATTATTATTAACCCATATTAACCCATATTTGTATTAACCCATATTTTAAACTTGCAGGGAGCATAAATAAATAGTGTTTGGTGTCACACTAGTTGCTTTCTTAAAATTTCCTCTAGCCTAACTTTTATCCCTAAACCATTCCTCCCAGCATTTGAGAATTGGAAAGAAGGAGAAAATTTAGCGACATGGTAGAGGGAGCGTGTCTTGTTCCACCAAGTGGGCGTGTCTGAAAAGTGGGTGTCTCTTGCACCACCCAGGGGGCGGGCATAATGCCTGCCCTTTTTACTAATCCATCCATATGCCTGCCCCTTATTATTAGGCCTGCCATCCATAGGTCACTGCCATTCAGAGAAACAGGGCTCCTTGAGCCCTGTATTACCAATATTGTTATGTGAAAAACATAACTAGACCCGCTCTGCTGAGCTTAATAAAAGAAAAGAAAAAACTTTGTCCCAAGAGTGTTCTGACAGTGGGGACAGTCTCTCGAAAGCGGGACTTTCTGGCTGGAATCAGGACAGTTGGGAGGTATGCCTAAACACTGCTATCCCCTCCCCTGTAAGATGCATCTAATACCTAGTATGAAAATTGTCCCAGCTGTTCAAGTTCTTCCTAGATCAGCTTTTCAGTCATATATTTAACTAGCTATTACTGACCTCACAAGAGAAATCATGTCCCTGGTTGGTTCTAGAAGCATCCGTCTGCAGCTATGAATTTTAACAGTTAAGAATATTCATTGTGGCATTAGGGGCATATAGTTCATATTACACTGTACACTGTTGTAAAATAAACAGAACTAAATGTGCCACACAGGCTTGCCCTGAGATCATAAAATTGAAAGAATAATTCATAGTATGTACAGTAGGGACTCTGTTTAGAACCTAGACACTATGCCCTCTTTTAATAGTTTTTCTGATGAAATCTTTTCTGGTGTCTCCCTTTTCTTATGTTCATTCCTCTGCACCTCAATGTCACTGGCTGTCTTTTCTAAAGATATGGGCCCTAGAGATTGAGCCACAGCATCAAAGAGGGTGTGTTCAAACTATTGGGGTTTTCTCCAGCGTATTTTAACTCTTTACAAGTCCCTGTACATGAGGATTCGAATCAACAGCATTCTATCTGTGGTGGTCCAAATAAGGAATGGTACATGCCAGGGAGGCCCCCTCTCTCCTCCGGTCTTAGTCCTCTGCATTGCGGCTCTGGCACATAGGATAAGGAGGAACAGGGACCTCTCTTAAATGCAAATTGGCTCATCAGAATATAAATTAGGCCTTTTTGCTGACCACCTTCTGCCGTTAATTATGAAGCCTCTTATCTGCATCCCCTACATAATGGCAACATTTTTATTATTTGGCTAACTCTCAAATTTAAAATCAACTATTCCAAACCCTCTGCCCTAAATATATCCCTTACTGATACAGTGTTAGTGACCCTGAGATCGTCTTTTCCCATTTCTCCTAGTCCAAAGGCTCTGTCAAATACATTGGTTTTCTGCTCACCCAACTCCCCTCGGATCTCTATCAGATCAAATTCCTGCCCCTCCTAGAAAGATTAGAGCGGACTATATAAAGTAGAGACAAGGAGGGTTTTGGTTATGGTTAGGTAGAATTAATATAGTCAAGAAGAACGCGATTCCTAAGATCCTGTATCTTCTTCAAGCCTTACTGATTCACATACCCTCCCACTTCTTTAGGGAACTACAAGCGGCTACTTTGGAATTTGTCTGGGCGAGTAGGTCCTCATGGTTTGGTCAAGACATTCTTTTGTTACGATTGGTATCATGACACAACACAGTAGCTCAGGAACTGGTGAGGTTTATTGTAGGAACACAGGGATGATACAGGAGACGTAACACAGAAGTGTGCAGAAAACAGGTAGAAAACACAATGATACCGGGAATGTAAAGAGTCCAAATAAGTCCAGAGGTGAAATATGCAGATGAAATAAATCCACAGGATGTAAGCAAGAAAGTCCAAATACAGTACCACTGCTGAGAACAGCAGACAACCTTGCAGCACAGGATATAGAAAACAATGACTCACACTTAGCTCTGGAATAATGGAATAGATAAACCCAGAGCACAGGTGTAGGATAATGAGCACATAACATGATTAGTCCTAGAGAGAGTGTTTAACACCAGCCTCCAGGGGCAGGCAATAAAAATGTCCACAATAGGAATAACTGGCCCAGGTCTGCCCTAGAGGCAAAACAGGATACAGCAACCCAGGATGTAACATCTTTACAGGCGCCGCTCGTAGGGTGGTCTCCAGTTTCCCCTCTCTGTGTTACGGAACTGCTCCCAGGGTGTGGAATCTAACTATGGCCTGGTCTTCTCTAGAGCCCCTGATGGTGGGAATAGGCTTGAGCAGCAGGACACCCTGCAGGTCACGATCCCTGGAGGACAGCCCCAGGTGAAACGAAGCACTAATAACCAGACGAGGAAAGTATTTATTGGTGAAAACAACAGATTACAGGTAAAAGGAGAATGTAAACGGAGAGCAACAATGACAAAACCAGGGACAATAAAAAACCTACAGGCTATAAACACTAAAATGTATAAACAGAAATCAGAGGGCACACTGAGCACAAGGTAGTATAAATCCAAAACACTGGAAGCTGCAGCACAAGGGTAAACTAAATACAATGATACAAATGTACTGATATACAAACAGGAGTCCAGATAACAGTGAGCACTAGAGCACAAGGGAAACCCAAAAACAAACATACAAAGAAACATCAATATATACCAAACATCAAGGAGTAACCAACAAAAAGTAAAAGGGGAGATGGATAACAAACATGCAAGGCAGCAGCAGGACTGGAATGAACAAGAGGCTGACAAGGCAGAATGACCAGTACCTGAGTTAGCTAGAAGCATCCTTATATCCCAGATGCTCAGGTGCTGTAAATTAATCAAGAAGGCTAAGTCTAAACAGCAGCCCCTAGGGGCAGGTTAGGAGAATGTCCATGCTAAAGAATGAGTCCCACAGCAGCCCCTAGGGGCAGGTCAAGGAAATGTCCACCATGTAACACTTTGTAGAATACTACCACACCTTCCTATTGTCTAGGATAGTGGACTAGATGCGTGCCTCCCCAACATAAGCATTGGGTTAACATTGAGGCCCTTTCTTCACAGAGCCTTCCCCGGGTAACCCCTTAGCTCGCTAAGATTGTCGTACCCTCACACCGTCTAGCTGGTCTGCTATTCTGTTTATTAAACTTTGTTTATTAAATATCTGTGTATTATAACTTGACGCCTCCTCTGTTCTGTTTCCTATGACTCCCTTCACACACAACCTGGAGTTTCCGCCTGGCACTTCCAGTTCTTCCCTTGACTCTTGGATGGAAAGTCAATGAGGGTGGGCAATAGTAAGATGCACCCATCTAATTGAATCTAAACAGGTTACCTCCCTTGACGCCCTCCGTAGATGGCTGACCTGCCACCCTCTTCATTTTGTCTCTTTTTGCAAGCCAGATCTTTCCCTTGTGTTCCGGATTAATTTAAGTGTTGGACACTTTCCCTGGTTTGTTTTTCTACCTTGGGCCACCTTTGGCCAGTTAGAGCTTGGAGAGTTTTTCTTATCAGCCCTGATCAGTGTCTCTCATCCCCCATACTCTTTTCCTCTTTCTCTCCTCCTCTAAGTTCCTCTACTTCCTTCTGGTTCACTGGTATGTGTACTCGTATTATATTGAAAACCTATTAGTACTTTAATGTGTTTATCATATCATATACCTGCTCTGCTACAGATTGTACTTTTTAGCCAATGAATGTACATGCCTGTTTCTTGGTTTTCAGTAAACAAATAATAAACAAATCATTGGAGTGTGGCTGTGCTTCCTTGGGGGTGTGCCTAGCAGTTGAAAGCAGTTGACAGAGTGCGCTCCAAATTACATTCTCCCTACCTCTCACACACACAAACACATTATTATCCATAACACATTATCCCTACCTCTCACACACACAAACACAGTATTATCCATAACACATTCTCCCCACCTCTCTCTCTCTCTCTCTCACACACACATACACACACACACAGTATTATCCATAATACATTCTCCCTACCTCTCACACACACACACACACACACACACATATACACACACACACACATACAGTATTATACATAATACATTCTCCCTACCTCTCACACACACAAACACATTATTATCCATAACACATTCTCCCCACCTCTCACACACACACATACACACACACATACAGTATTATACATAACATATACAGTATACACACACACCCACATATATAGTATAAACACTTACACACACGCTTCTAGCCAGACACATAGCAATGTGTTAAAAAACGTGAAAAACTTTTTTGGAGCTTTTTGCAAATTTATTAAAAATAAAAAACTAAGAAATCACATGTATATAAGTATTCACAGCCTTTTAAATAAAAAAAAGAAGCTTAGTCCAGCACCAGATTAATAAAACTATAGAGAAATATATTTAATGGATGATACTAAACCCCATAATCACAATCAAATACATTAGACCTTTACGGCAAAGCCATAAATATTTCACACACAACAAGAAAAGGGCGTAATAAATCCGGTGCACAAGTATCCAACAAATCACAAATTGTTTTATTGCAAATTACAGCGATATTAAAAAGTAGCTACATTTACCAACACACAGTTACTGTACATTTATCTTTCCCTGCTGTGATAGAGGACAGCGGTGGCACTGTCAGAGAGACTCTGAATGCTGTGCACTGTCTATAAACATCCTGCCAGCAGCTCACAGCTTAGCAGCGCCACTCCTCCTGGCTGGCAGTGAGAGCCTGTGAGGAGCAGCAATGCTTAGCGGTCAAGCTGGCACGTTTATATAGATCCGCTATTGCACATAAACAGATTTCACAATTACAGAAAGCGACCTCTGTAACTCAAGTAACTGTGCGATGCTGAAAAACTACAATACCTCATTGTGAATAGAAGCCTGTCATAAGCACTTCCTAATGGTCTGTGTTTCCTCACTGCTTATGTTATCATGTAAATATGCACCATGCATGCTCTCCTGCACACAGTTACACAGCACAGAGATTGTAAAAACTCCACTAAAATGTCATTTAAAGCTTAAGTGGTCTAATGAGATTAAGTATATTAGGGAAGCCTTACTATTTAAATACTTCAGTCTCAGTATATGAAATTCATCTGATTATATTTAGCAATATAAACAGCGTGTCCCTGTGTATGCCAGGAATGCAAAATGTATTATTCAAAGGAAAAAAAGGTTTACTATATATTCCAATCCTGCCTAATATAAAGTATAAATAACTAAAGTCATTCAGGCAGAGTACCACATACCTTGCAGTATAGCAATGCCTGGGAAACAAGAGAAAGGAATGTTCATAACACACACATACACACGCACATACACATACACACATATACACACATACACACATATATACACACACATATACACACACACACACACACACACACAGTATTATCCCTAACACATTCTTCCTACCTCTCACACACACACACACACACACACACATTATTATCCATAACACATTCTCCCTACCACACACACACAAACACATTATTATCCATAACACATTCTCCCCACCTCTCACACACACACATACACACACACATACAGTATTATACATAACACATTCTCCCTACCTCTCACGCACATACACACACACACACACACACACACAGTATTATCCATAACACATTCTCCCTACCTCTGGGAGAAACCTCCAAAAAATGAAAGGAAAAAACAGAGAACAGCATGAACTCCCCCCTCCCCACTTGCAAACAGTTGCAGTCCCCGGTTAGAAACTTTGATTTCCGAAATAGGGACATCCAAAAGTCCCTATTTCGAATACCTCCAAGTTTAGAATTTTTTTTTTCAGAATGGGTGAGTATGCTGATCGGCATACTCACCCATTCCATTTCACAAACACCTCTACCGCAGTACCTGCACCACAGGAAAGGTGAGTAACCTCTCCAGGGTTAGCGTCAGGCTGCGGGGAAGGGAGGGTTAGGGTCAGGCTGCGGGAGATGGTGTGTTAGGGTCAGGCTGCAGGGAAGGGTTAGGGTTAGGCTAATGGAGGGGAGGGTTAGGGTCAGGCTGCAGAAGAGGGAGGGTTAGGGTCAGGCTGCGGGAGATGGAGAATTAGGGTCAGGCTGCGGGAGATGGTGGGTTAGGGTCAGGCTGTAGGGAAGGAAGGGTTAGGCTAATGGAGGGGAGGGTTAGGGTTAGGGTTAAAATTAGGGAAACAGTTAAGCAATTGAATTCCCAGCCAGTTCGAAACTGACTGGGAGGAAACAACCATTTTTTCTGGAGACCCACAGCCCTTGCACAGACATCTGTGTTCCCTCTCTGCAGCACTGGATACAGGTACTGTGTGCTCACCTGACAATGACATTTATAATATTTGGATGCAGCAAAATACTCAAAGTCAGTGCTTTCCTGAGTTTAGAACATAGATATTATATATTAGAAACTGCACTGCCCCATGAGCATAGTACTATGGGGCTCTGGGCCTGATCCAGAACAACGCGTTTTTACCGACGAAGGGGCGTGTTTATAGAATGAAGTTCGTATGGACGCTGAAGTTAAGGAATATAGGTGGGGGGAGCCATTTAAATTGTACAGTATGGGCATGCTAAGCGTCGTTTATACGCAATGAACGTACGGATGGCCGCGGGAACGAACACAAAAGTTAGGGTAGGGTTTGCCGAGCGTATGGATGCTAAACTAGGTACGAGCAAGGGGTGTGCCTATTGCCATGCATCGGTGGTACGTTCGGAGATAATACGCCACACACCAGCGTAGGTCTGAATCAGGCCCTCTGTGCTTCAGTTCGTAGAAGAATATTCAATTCACTATGTAGTCATAGCAACAGCATGGAGTGGTCTGATTACCAGACAATGCAGCACAACCTTGCACCTATATGGGATGTGAGGAGAAATCAGTGATATTCTTTCCCCACCCTCAATAGTAATGGAATACCACCAAGGGTGTAGTCAGTTCCCTGTGGAGAATGGAGTCATTGCAAAGTTAGTTGAATCCCAACTATTGGACATCTTATGGGACATCTTAAGTTTCAGGTTTTCTCCAGCTTCAGAGCTTAATAAATGTATAAGAGTGAAATGTCACGATCCATGGCCTAATGTGGTTTAATGCACCTGCTAGTCAAATATAAATTACATTACAGAACATTAAAAATTGTAAGAATATTCAGTGACCAGGTTTGCGTAACTAAATCACTGATATGCAGCAGCTTTGCTTTATTCATGACTAGTTTCTGTATATAACTGCATATATTTTGTGTGTGTTATAATTATATACAGTGCTGTTTTCCCAGCAACAAGGGTCAAGCACTCTGAGAGTGATCAAACAATTAACCTGCCCCCTCTTAGCTGCGGGTGAGCTCACACACAGATAGCAGTGAGTCAGTCTATAGCCCTCAGTCATTGCTTGTTTTTTTTTATACATTTACCATTGATCCACAAAGGAAGCACTTCATGGACTAAGAACGCAGAATATACTACAGATAATGCCTTTTCTGTAGTTTTTCTCTTCATTTCACTTCTCTTTTATTACCAGTGCTAGATAATCCTTTACAAGTAGATTGTGAAACACTATCATGGTTTATTTAATATATTAATGTTTTATACACTTTCATCTTCAGGTTCCAGTTTTGTTTTTTTTGTTTTTTTTAATGAATTGCAATTTTTTCTATATAATTGCTTTATCTTTCTGCCTTTGCCATGTGTTTTTTATGCATGTATATCTACAGAATGGTTTCTTTTCATTTCTTGGCTATACCATAAAACCCTTCCCAGCATACAGGTGTTTACAATAGAGTTACACATCTGAGTTCTGTTCTATTACAGGACAATCCACAAAGGAAATGAATATGAACGAATCTGATTATATTACCA
>WWET01001290.1:236737-247699 GCA_011038615.1 Limnodynastes dumerilii | reverse complement strand
TCCCCCCCCCCCCAAATGAACCAAATGTAATGCACCACAAATTATATATGGCAGGAAGAGAAGCGCTGTAGAAGATGTATATATATTTAAAATAAAAATGTATGAGGGAAATATCTCCCTACTGTAATGTGTGTATAATTCAGTAAGCCAAACTGCAAATATACAAACATAAATAAGTCAAATCAGTTGGAATGGTAAGTATAGGATAAAAGGGATTCAATCACTAAAAGGATAAGACATACAAATAAAAAGCAATACATCAAAAGAAATCTAAAGCCGTCTTCCTATATCTGCGGATGGAGAGGGAGCTGGGAAGGTTCTCAAATAAATGAACTGATAAAGGCAGAACTAAAAATTTATACAAATCAGTATCACCCACACATATGCAAGTAAACAATACTAACAAACATAAAATACAATATATATACTTTCAATTGCATCTTATATATTTAAATTTTTTTTAGATATTTTTATAATTATATTTATTTCCCATCTTTAGTTAGTATTGTTTACTTGCACACGTTGATATCTCAGGAACAAGGCAGCAGGGTAACACTCAAAATTGAGATGCTATAACCGGCAGACACACGATGAAACGCCGGAAATTTAAACACACTGCAGCCAATCAGACCACGGGAGCCGCCAATCACAAGCAACGATCTGGACGCACAGCCAGGAGATGGGTAACAGCCGAAGGTGGGGAGAACTGGAACCTCGGCACTCGTTATGCAGAACACTATACAAATACAAACCTACAGAATACTGTAAATGGAACTAAGGCCCTATGGCCTGATCTATGTTTCAGCTCTAAACACAGCTGTATCCCCCCAGTAAACTCCCATGCGTACAAGGAGAGGCCACATAGAATGAGGATGGTGAGCAAGTCTGTATTTTATGTAAGGGCTGAAACACGCCCTTTCTGTACTACATAAATACCTCCCACCTTGTGTACATATCCTGCCCTATCCCACTCCACCGACAGAAACACTTCCATTACTGACTACTAGATCAGGAGACTGATGGGAATACCGGGGAGGCTGGAGGCACATGATGGGTGTCCCGTGGAGGCTGGAGGCACATGATGGGAGTACTGGGGGGGCTGGAGGAACATGATGGGATTACTGTGCCTCCAGCGCCAGGGGCGCTGGACCCGTAGATACAACCCTGATGGCATCTGCCTGCTTCTCTGAGGGACTGGATAAGCATACAGCATGTTTCTAGATGGTGAGAGGAATATAAGCTGTATGAGAATCCTTCTGGACATAGGGCATGAGCTTTGGCTAGAGACTCACCTAAAGCGATGCCTAAGGAAGGAGCAGATTGCAGTTGGGGTAGGATATGAAGAGTGGGATTTATCATTCAGATCATAGAATCAGTATGATAAAAAAAATCAGTTTTGCTTATCATTTACAGCAGTCGTCTTATTTCCCCCAGTATGCAGAATAGCTTCTGGTAAGATGGTTTATGACATTTCTGGGCAAAGAAACAAATTGGTCTTCAATTAATTTAAACTCCAGATTGCTGGGTGTGTGTAGCAGAAGATGGGCTTGGAGGAGCCTGCAGGAGAATAACCTGTCCATAGCAGAAGTGTTTCAAAAGAGATAATTGTGTTAATGTCATTATCAAAGTGAGAATTTGCTGGAAGAAATTTCAGGAATGCAGCAGTTCATAGCCTGACAGACGGAGGTTCAGCTGTTGAATATATACAGTGGTTATTTAGAATATCAGTCCACTGATGCAAGATATGAACATTACAATATACAGTGCAGGATTACTCCCAGTAGCAACTTGATACAGGTGGCTGTAACCGTGAACAACATTGGCATATAAAGTCCAGCAAAATCCTACTCCACTGAGCCTGTACACAGAGCCCCTCAAGATTACTAAGTAGATACAGCACTCAGTAGGTAAAACTTTGGCACAAGTCCTTGCCACCCTTGGCGGATTGTCTGTAGCTTGATCAAAGTGTAGATGATGGTTAATATGTAAGCCAGAGTAGACTGGACTTCTCACTTTATTTTACCCCTCACATCCGCGTCCTCTCACTGTCCTGCCACTTTCACCTCCACAACATCATCTTGCATCAGCTTGCATCAGACCCTTCTTAACCGCAGATGCCACTAAAACGTTCATTCACTCTCTTGTTATCTCCCGTCTCGATTACTGCAACATTCTCCTCTCTGGCCTCCCTCTGGTCCGTCTCACTCCCCTACAATCCATACTTAATGCTGCGGCCAGACTCAACTTCCTCTCCAAACACCCTTCCTCCACCTCCCCTCTCTGTCTATCTCTACACTGGCTTCCTGTCCATTTCAGAATTCTCTTCAAGCTCCTCACCACAACTTACAAGACTCTCTCCTCCTCCACTGCACCCTACCTCTCCTCCCTTATCTCCATCCCCCTCCCACCTGATCTCTCCGGTCTGCTAGTGACTGCCGCCTCAACTCCAACCTGATAACTACCTCTCACTCCCTCATCCAAGACTTCTCCCGGGCTGCCCCTCTGCACTGGAACAACCTACTACAAGCTATCAGGCAATCCAGCACCCTCCAATTCTTCAAACGCTTCCTCAAAACCCACTTCTTTAGGCTAGCCTACTCTTCCTCCAAGTAAGCTTACCTACCCTCCCCATCTTCATCCTTGTGTCTCTTGTTTGTTCACCTCCTCCCACTTAGCATGTTAACTCTTATGAGCAGGGCCCTCCTCCCACCTATCATCACCCCTCTACCCTGTTCTCATTATATCCCACCTTTTCTTTCTACTGTCTCTCTCCTTATTCATCTGCTCCTACACACATATCCTGCATCTTTATTCTCCATACATATTATCTCTCTCCTTATTCATCTGCTCCTACACACATATCCTGAATCTTTATTCTCCATACATATTGTTTTGCAGTTTTTGTACTATATTTTATTTTTGCATTGTACTTGTATTGCATTCCTTATTTATTTGAACTTCTGTTAATTGTATTGTATATGTAACTATTGCCTTTGTACGGCGCCTCAGATACCGTGTGGCGCCCTATAAAAAAAGTTAATAATAATAATAACTAGAAGTCAGCAGATGGAGTAGGCGGAGTCTTTAGAATGTCTCTACCATCAATGAATGGAACTCCATATAGGTGGGGATAGCCATTTAAATGAAGGCTATGGGGCGGGAAAGCACTGTTATGACTACATCCTAGTTACGCCCTGTTATGACTATGACCTAGTCGGATTATTTAAGGTAGGAATCTGGACATGTAAGTGTCTAGATTTACTACAGAGAGTAGGGAGTGCAGGGGGTGTGCACTCCCCACCACAAGATCATACTTACAGACCCTCGAACGCACGTAATGCATGCGTGGGTCTGGATCTGCCCAAAGGTGAGTATTAGACTGGGGCGGTATCATAAATCCAAACAAAGGACACTACTGCAACAGGTAAATGCTATCACTGGCAAGGGTAGAGTGTCAGGAAGTGCATTTTGATCAGGTAATATACCTGCATAGCAGTAATAAGCTAACTAGGGTACTCAGGACACAGTTACCTTGCATATCACGGTGATGGAAAGCACACAAGACAGAGAGCAGAGCTCGATTCCAATTCTTCCTAGTTGTTTATTACGTCTATATGTAATTCTTCAAAGGAGATTGATTATATTGAGATTGAAATATTATAGTCTCCTAAAGTAACCAGGCTATGTGCTTGTAATGAGGAAGAGCTTTTGACCATTGTATAATTTTCTTCTGATGGCCCAATCAAAATCTATACTATGTCAGGAAAACGGGCACCCAATATTTTATCTATGCTAGTCCAGTTATACTGTATGGATGGCCAAGTTAAAGGAAGTAATGGAAGTTAAAGTGATAAGAAAAACCCACTGTACCGACATATCTTTTATGTGTATTGGAAAAATACATGTAACAGATTTCTCACCCGGATCTTGGATAAGGTCTATGGAAAGTTTAACTATAAACTTTGGTCAAATCCCATTAAATGAAAACATGAAGTGTCACGTTCCACCGGTATGCTTTGTATGACTTTTCTCTACTAAGTAAGATTTACTTTATGTGTTTTCTTTTCTTCTTTTTTTTGTTTGGAGGAAAGAATTTCTGCCATCACCTCATTGTTGTTCAGATCAGAAGTGTGTAACGAAATGTGCAACGTCTGTTCACCATCCCTGTGTTACTGATGTGTAATCCCTCTACTGTATTTCCTTTTAGATCAAACCCCTCCTCATAATTCCTGTCATTCCATATGACTTCTCTGTATAACTCATTCTATTACTGCATGCCACGGAGAACCTGCTATCATTCTATATTTTGCCTTCTTAGGCTTTCTACTACATACTTTCACAGATTTCACCTGCTATAAAAAAGAAACATGGGCAAAACTATCTGGACATCTTGACATTAAGGGCCGGACTCACAGATGTGTGTTTATAAAGTACGCAAATGTAGGCACGTACGTTGAAAAGCAGCCCCCATGACTCGTCTCGCTTGGACGGATTTTCGGTGACTTACACACCCATTGGGCAACCTTAACTCTACATGTGTAGTTACGTGCGTAATTTCTTTACATGCTTGGATACATTACTTACCGCGCCCTCAAAAGGCCATTTAATTGCTTCCCCCTGCCCACTTTCACGTAACTTCGCACGTACAGAAGACAACCACGCCCCTTTCGTACATAAGTCACTAAATGCGATTCAGAAATCCGTGCCTAATAGACTTTCGTTCCTAAACCCTACGTAACTTGGGTGAAAAAAGTTACTACGCATGCGCAGTTACTCCAAACCTAAAAATACGCACGCAAAAACAGGCAAAATCGTGTCTGTGGATCCGGTCTCAAACCACTTGTGTTTTCTTGCTATCTAATTCCAAAGCTAATTGCATTCATTAATTGAACTGGTTTTTATATAGCACCAGCATGTTAGTAGCAGTTTACATTTGTAAACAATCTTTGTAAAATAAGACTGGGAAGTAACAAACTGATTGGTTGGGTAAGAGATCCCTGTTCTCAAGCTTTCACATTTAAAATAGATTTAGTCCTCCGTTTGATATAATCTATTCAACCACTGCTATTAGTACTACTGGTGGTACTAAAGCACTGTAAGATAGGTACTCAGGGCAACTTGGTAAGTGAGTAGGGGTATGGAGTCACCGTCTCGGAAATTCTGTTTCTGAAATAGAGACAGCCGAAAGCTAATCTTCATCTGTCTCTATTTTGAAAATAGCGATAATCCAAAAATGTTATTAATGAATGGGTAAGTATGCTGATCAGCATAGGTAACCATTAATACATTTGGATACCGCCACCGCACACCCGTCGCACTGGACGAGACAGATGACAATCAACTGGCGCAGTTGCACTTATGTAACTGCAGCCTACTGATTTGACTAAATACGTTCCTCACTGTATAACTTAGTAATCATGAACAAAGGATGTCAGTCAGTGATCGCAAGTAAGTGAAAAAAAAATATAAATATAAATAAATAAAAAAGTATATAAACTACACACAAGAAAAAAAAACGTCTTCTTCGATATGAAGATAAAAGATCAGATTCTTCCAATGTGTAAAATAGTTTAAACAATTTATTTCAATACCTCTGAAACATAAAGGATACACATATAAAGGTACACATAAAAAATAAATAGTAAAAAAAACCCAGAGGGATTGCAGGAGACTGGGATGCAATTGATGTAGTACACGGGATAGTGCCACCAGTCTGCTGCGGTACATTGGAGATTCAACCATCGCCTGTACAAATTATCTACCGACGCATTTCGACATAACAGTGGTGTTTACAGTGTGTAACCATCATTTGTACTCTAATATGTGTAATATATACAGATTTAAAAGGTGAATGTTATCCACCTCGTGATTCCGTTCAAGTGTATTTAAAAAAACGGGTTGCAATTTGTCCAGGATGTAAATCCCCATTCACAGTTAGAAGCTTAAAAGATCTATGTAAAATATATAGCATGATATAGGTAGTCAATGTATAATCCATAAATTAATAATTAGTACTAAAAATAGGTAAAATCAGTGTTTTTTTGTAAGAAAAAAGGTACCGGAACTCTAACTATTTAAAAGATGAAATGTTGTTTTATGATAGCCTGATACTGGGGATCGATGTGCAATACATAAATAGGTCCTGTAGATAAGAGAATAAAAGTGAAATAGTGCATGTGCAGTTTGTATCCTACTAAGTATCCATCGATACAAAGTGGTATTTACATTAGTTTAAACAATAAAAATATAAAAAGGAAGATTATTCTTTTTTTGTAGTAAATCTTAAAATACTAAGAATTTGCAGATGTTATTTATCCTGAGTATAGTTATTCCAATTGAACGGTAAAAAATAAGAGAGTGCCATAGTAAGTATGTTTCATGGTTTGAAAAGTAAGAAGTCAGGAAATAATGTATCCAATGAATAGGTAACACTTTATAAGCAAGGACCGGATTCACAGGTAAGAATGAGTCAGCTGCGGCTGTATCAGCACATAACTCGCCCGTCCTGCCCCTCAACCCACCCCATTTTTAGGAATCTTATAGCACTTAAGAGTGCCATAGGGCTTCCATAAATAACCGTGCATATTTTCCTTCTTAAGAAGCAACATATGCACGGAGAAAGCCTCCTCCCGCCCTCCCCGGCTAATCTAAAGTCCTCCCCCCTCCTATTTCTAACTAAAACCTCCCCAAGGTGGCATTAACACATCTCCTTCTGCTTAAATGACTCTGCCTAAACTCTTTAATACCTAAATGGTACGTAGATTGTGTAAATGAGCTTCTACGCGTGCACAAGCTTCTTAAGTGTGAATATGGCCCCAAGTGTGTAACCTTCATGAGGTGAGTATTATAGGCTGTAGTAGTCCATGGAGAGTCTTAGGTCCAGATTTACTAAGCTGCAGTTTTGGAAAAGGGGAGATGTTGCCTATAGCAGCCAATCAGATTCTAGCTCTCACTTTTCTATTACATACTAGAGAATGTCAGCTAGAATCTGATTGCTTGCTATGGGCAACATCTCCACTTTTTCAAACGCACAGCTTAGTAAATCTGGCCTTTAGGGCTAGGCTGTGGGCAGGAGACACTTAGGGTCAGGCTACCGGTACGGGAGTCTTAGTGACAGGCTGTGGGGAGAGGAGGCTTAGGGTAAGGCTGCGGGGAATGGAATTTTAGGGTCAGGCTGTGAGGCAGGGAGTCTTAAAATATGCTACGGGGAGTGGATTCTTAGGGCCAGGCTGTGGGGAAGATAGTCTTAGGATATGCTACGGTGAAGGGAGTCTTAGGATATGCTACGGTGAAGGGAGTCTTAGGGTCAGGCTGCAGAGAAGGGAGTCTTAGGGTTTGGCTCTGGGGAAGGCATGGTGAGGGTTAGGGTAATGGAAGGGGAAGATTAGGGTGATGTAAAGGGAGTTTTAGGGTAATGGAAGGGGAGGGTTAGGGTAAGGATTAGGATAAGGGTTGGGGTTACATTCATACTCACCATTCCCCTGCTGCATCTCCCTTCTTTGGTGAATCGATTGCTTTTCCTCGGTGAGGCGGAAGCAATCGATTTCAGAGCCAGTTCTCAACTGTCTAGGAGAAAGTAGCCCTTTTAAAAAAGGGCCATTCTCAGCGGTCACCCACACCAGTGAGAAGGTGCGATACCAAATGGCTCCCGACATTATTAATAAAATATTTTGGGGTTAAATGATGTAGAAAATGCACGTTAAAATAACTTTCAAATTTTGTGTAAGAGATTATTGTGTTGTTGAAACAGGAAAGGATTGTTGCTACCTTGTTGGACATACACAGTTCTGTAGAAATCCATTGTATTCTGAATGTCCCTTGAAATGGAAACCATCATTTGTACGTATTAAACTGAAGTCCCGAATGCAGAGCTGATAATCTTTTGCAGACGATTGGCCATGAAAACCCAAGTCATAAAGCACCCCATAAATAGTTCTTATACCGGAGTCGGATCCACAAGCACTTTTGGAACTTGGATTATGCCACTTCAGAATACTATCACTTGCAGTTGGCAGCTTTAGCAGGAGAGAAACTTAACAAACTGACTTGTTGGAAAGACGCCAACCTATAAAACTGTCACATTGATATTCAAGTTCTTCCGTACAACCCACTCTACAGCTAATAAAAAAAGAAATTGAATTGTAATGGCACTTGGAATATACACTTATACTATAGCAGCAGCTAGGGTGGTGGCCAATCTCTTACAATACATCAATGACAAAAAATAACTATACTTCAATGAATATTAATAATATAAAAACAACTAATATATGTATATATGTAAATCACAATATTTTAATTATTGAAAATCTAAAAATAAGAGTAATTTAGAAAAAGTACTACAGTAAATTAAGAGGATTTAAGCATTTCATCATCATTTATATTTGCTTTATTATGGTTAATATAAGTAATGTTATTGTTAATATTAGCTACAAATGGAGACTGTGTGGCTGCAGGCTTGATATTATGCACCTGTTTCATATAGATGTTGCTGAAATGTCCAAATAATTAGTCAGTGTTGAACATATTTAATATTTATAGGATATATTTATAGTTCTCCAAATGAAGATCATATTTTTGTTTTTGACTATTAAATTTTTTATTGTTTTGAGCAATGGAACAGAATAAATAAACATGGGAAAATAAAGTGAGAAGGAATTAGTCACAGACTATGGTTACATAATGGTAATTTTGTACAGATTAAATAAAATATAGTAGATTAATTCTGTTATAAATTATCCCAAGAAGACAAAGGCTTAAATCTGCAGGAGTAAACCTTGGCCAGTTGATTCATTTAGGACAAGGGGAATGTCCATTTGCAAAAGGACTTTGGCCAAAGATCATTATTTTCGAACTGAATTCTGGCCTCTGTCTTTGCCTATAGGGGTGGGACAGGAGTTATCCACGATTGCGTGGGAAAATAATGGAACAAAGTGAAATGTTTATGAGTTCTGTGACTTGCTAAATGAGGAGAATACTTTGAAGTGAGTTTGGGTAGTAACAGAAAATGTTACCCTCATTTTGTGCACTGAAATAAAGATTAGAGGAATTCATTCCAAAATACCCACATAGGGACAAGTTTACATGGCTAGAATGGATTATCAGTAGGGATGATCTGCTCAACTTCAAGAAAGTTCCATATATTTATTACTTTTTTTGGGGTATTCTTTGAGGCTGATATCAGAAGAAAATACAATGCTAGGAAAAAATAATGTTTCCTAATATATATCCAATATTTAAATAAATATTTAATGATTCTCTGTGTATTGGACTTATTTGTGCTTTGGAGCAGCTGCTTTTTAATATGCAGTGAGGGGTGATAGGGGGGAGTAAATCTGGGTATACATTACAGTTTTTCAGCCAATCAGATTTTTTCTGACAATTTGAATTGCCAATCAGCTATGTACACACTACACACAATGGTCCTGATCCAGACCTACGCAGCCCAGCGGTAATACGCCGGGCATAAGCGTAAGATCGGTTGAAAAGTTGATCTGTGTATGCACTTGCTAGATGTTGGCCGGCGTTACTACGGAAAAGCCCGATCCGTAGTATCACCATAGTAACGGCTGAAGGGGCGTCCCTCGCCGTTACTACGTACATGTTAGTGTAGGTGGGCGGGGGGAGGTAGTTTAATGAGGGAGGGGTTTTAGGTGATACGCTCCTCTGCGAGTGTATTTTCCCTCGCTTAGGCCGGCTGAAGTTAGGGTAGCCTTCAGCCGGCGTAAGCGAGGGAAAATACGCTAGCACAGGGTGGAGTGTCGGGGGGAGTGCACGCCGATACGCTGGGCTTTACTAAGCACAGCACATCGGCGTAGGTCTGGATCAGGCCCAATGGGTTGGATCCAGACTTAAGTAAGTGCTTGAAATTAGTCACTCCTGGGCTAAACCATGTTGATTTCAGGGGGAGTCAAGTTAATTGTATTCTTTACATGCAGGGAAATATCTTTGAATTGCTTACTACACACAGATACTGACCAGCTTTACTATCACACTATTATTTAGAATTGGGATAGGAAACATCACCTCTCAACTCTAATACTGTTTGCAACAGATGAAATATGACTCCCCTGCAATCAACATGGTTTAGCCCAAGAGTAATTAATTTCAAGCACTCACTTAAGTTAGGTTGAGGTTTTATTATCTAATCAGTTGATCTGTCAAATTAAACATTTTAAAAGATGCAATCAAAATTTTTTGTCATTTGCAGGCGTGATCTATGCAGCATACTCAGTTGCAAGATATCGTTCCAAACAATTGTTTATCGTGTGATTGGAACTATAGTCATTAAAAATACTGTAGATGGTATACCCAGCTTTAACCTACTGATTTTATGACGAAATCTCTCAAGACAAACTGTCTGTGTGGATTGCGTTCAATTATTAAAAAGAGACATATGACCATTTAGGGTATTCCTCCTAAGCTATAGTCAAAAAAAAAAAATTAAATATGGATTTTTATTACTAAATAGCTAATAAATATCTAAATATATTGAAAACAGAGCAGGAAACAATATAACATGAAAGTCCATTATAATAACTATTCAAATTCTTACAGTCAGTTTGTCTAAAAAACTAGCATAAGACAAGACTTTGCCAAGGTTGTTGGGTGCAGCAGAAAGACTAAGGATAAATGTATACCAAGGTTGGGGGAAAGGGTGGTGTTGATAAGGAAAGGAAGATCGCACAAAGAAGAGTACCATATTATAGAGAAGAGGCAAGGAAACTGGGGAACATATCAGTGGGAAAGAATGGAGTTTAAGAACCTATTTAAAACTTTAGAGATCCTGACGGGGAGAGGAAGTGAGGTCCAGTGGTGGGGAACAGTGTGGGATAAGTCCTAGTGGTGGGAGTAGAGGGAGATAATCAGTTTGGAGGAGTGAAGCGGATGAGCATTGATCCAATTAATAAAACGTAGTTGAGAAATGGTCCTATCTTGAAGATATTTCAGAGGTGGATTTAG
>WWET01001290.1:208136-225911 GCA_011038615.1 Limnodynastes dumerilii | reverse complement strand
ACTTTGCATTCCTGCTAGGTCGGAATTGGGGCCATAGGCATATCTATAATGAGTTCAGGGTGTGTAGTGCAGGGGGCCCCATGGCACACACTCTGTACCTAAATCTAGACCTTAGGGGATGGGGAGGCCCATGTACAAATCCTGTACAAGGGTCCCCTCACTCCTTAAAACGCCCCTAATTGGGCTGTTCATATTCAAATTTCAAATGAAGCAAGGGGTTATGGGAGAGAAAAAAAAAAGCTAATCGTTATCTGATCACATAAACCCAGCCAGTGTGTTTGCAGCTTAAGTTATTCACCTTTAACTAGTGTCATTCAATAACGTTTGCAAACATATGCATGCCATGTGCGTAAGTTGGCGGTTTTTTATGCGATCTGCAAATGTGCGTGGCAGATGTTACGCATCGGATATCATTACGTACAGAGTTGATTTCCACACGTGCACCTCTCCATAAGACAAGACGTGCCTATACTCCGTACATGGGAGAACACATAATCGGGGTGGGAGGAGGCATAGAAATTGTACAGTATGGGCTGGGTTAGGCATTTCCGCATGATACGCACAAAGAAATGAAGGTAGAGCTATGGCACGAAAATTTCATCCGTCAGAGGGGAGCATCACAGAAGTGCACTTGCCACATAAGTGCAGACGATCCGTGTGTTCCTAAAGCACGTCTGAATCAGGTTCATTTTTATTTATTGTCTTTACTATATAGGGCCAACGTTTCAGGACAGAATAGGCAGTGTCACAGTAATGTGCAGTGATACAATCTACAAATTCCACTTCAGCTTGTCCACTGTTCCTGGAAAATAGGCAACATTTCACCTCCAAATGCAAACATTTAGCTGAGTAGTTTTGAAACTGTTGCTTTTTCTCTAAGGATGTATCACCATATTTCATTACCCTGTGGCATATTTATTCATTATAAACTAAATTTAGGCACCTGCTGCTGACATCCCATAACATGCTGTCTTGTAGTCCTGTTTAATATTAAAAATGATCAGGATTATGGCTTTTTCTTTGTGTCGGGATTGAAAGCAGTTCAGCCATTGTGTGTCAGCTAGTGCATATGAGCTCAGAGCCACTCCCTGCAATCTGGTAATCCTCATACAAGTTATTCAGACTGCTTTATAACAAAGTCATCTCTAGGAAGCAGCAGATGTAACATCATTCTCTGTAACTCAAAGCAAATATTTCCAATGATGTGTATTAGAATCCTGTGTTGGAGTATACAGCTGGTGAATATAAAGTTATCAGATGTAATGACATTAAAATATAAAAGAGAAGAAGAATATAATCAGCAGCTGAGCGACAAATGGTATATAGTCTATTAGAGGATGACAAGCAATAAGTAATTACCGGTTTCAGAAAAGGGGGTGTTTTCCAATCACTGGTTTTGGAAATCGCCCGCTTGTTGCGTGTGTGTGTGCATAGGCCACACTTACAGTATGGCTATGGATCCTTAGCAATCAATGCTATCACAAGCACAGACATTGGGAAGCTGTGGCTCTTAGCCATTCGGCCCCTTTTTTACAATTGCCCCAATTGCCCCTATTCTTAAGCTACCCCCTGACTGATATCCCGGCAGAGCTGTTCATCCCTGCTAGCGATGTGGCTCACGGTACGATGGTCTTACTTTGAAAAGACCACCATAGTGCTCCTTAGTGCAGACTGCCTGCAAATGCAACTGCATTTTAGACAGCAGCAGTGATGCGACTCCTGGGGCCAGATTTACTAAGCTGTGGGTTTGGAAAAGTGAAGATGTTTCCTGATTGGTTGCTATGGACAACATCTCCACTTTTCCAAACTCGCAGCTTAGTAAATATGCCCTCTGGAGTCATCATGTGTCATCTGTCATAAGTTAAGTAATTTTACCTAACCCAACCCTTTACCCTTCCCTAACCCTCCTTTTCCCACATCCTAACTCTAACCTTCCCCTTCTAACCTTCTGTGAACTGCAGCCTAACCCCTACCCTACATTCCCTGCAGCATAATCCTCCATGCCCACAGCAGTAGTGCAATGAATATTTAAAAAGAAAAGTGAAAAAATCCCCTAAAAAACAGAAAACCTGAAAAGGGGTGTGGCTTTGTGGGTGTCTGTAAAGGGTGTGGCTTTGCGTGTGTCTATAAAGGGGTGTGGCTTTGCGGGTGTCTGTAAAGGGGTGTGACTTCGCTGGGCCGGTTTAAAAAGGAGCTTAATTTCCAACACTGAAGAGAGAAACCCACTGAGGAGAAGTCCCATATACTATACTTTACTCCCATTATACTATTATGGGTCTGGGATTGGCACATAATATAAGGGAATATATTATCTGTCTGGGAATGGCACATACTGTAGTATAATGGGATATTATATGGGTCTGGGTATTGCAGGTAGCATAATATAAACAGGATATAATAGGTATCTGGGAATGGCATACTCTATATATAGTGTGCTATTCCCTAAGTTTAATAAATACCCCTTATATTATAGTATGTGACAAAACTGGACTTCCAAAATATCACAACATGTACTTAATGTAGTGTGCCATGTCCAGACCCCTAATATACTCCACCTGTATTACATGCATTGGAAACCCCCCCTTTCAAAATCTTGAATTTGCCACTTCACAGTCTGACCCTAACCTTACCCTTAAGCCATGGGTGGCCAAGCTCGGGCCTCGTGAGCTACCAACGGTCCATGTCTTCCAGGTCTCCTTGTTGGAGCACAGGTGTGTTCATTACTAACTGACACATTCAAAAAAATCTACAGTTGGTAGTGATTATCTCACCTCTGACTTTCTGAGGAGACCTGGAAAACATGAACCGTTGGTAGCTCACGAGGCCCGAGCTTGGCCACCCCTGCCTTAAGCCCTAACCTTAGCCCGCCGGAACCTAACCCTGAGCTTCTGCAGCAGCCTCTTGCTATTGGAAACAGGGAAATAGCTTTCCATTCCCAATAACTATTTCCAGGACTGTTCGAACAATAATACAGCCACCATTCAGCTGGAGCGGAGACCGCAAACCCCTGCTAGCTATGCTGGGACGGTGCTGACAATAGTGAAATGACACCGCACTGCATGAGCAGATGAGCCATGTACATTAGAGAGGGTGGGGATTGAATAAATAATTTCCAATTATTAGTATTGAATAAATGCATTTAAGACTTTAGTTTATTAGACCCTGACAGAGAGCAATTTCTGTGTAATGACTGTGTAATGGAAGCAAACCTTATAGATGTATTCCCAGCTCTATATTTAATATGTATCAATTCAGAAAAAGGGAAATGAAGATTACCAGTGAGACTCTGGTGCAGCAGGTGGGCCCCCACCCCCAGTCAGAGCTGGGTTGTCCGGGGTCTCTTTGTTGAGCAGATGTTGCTGGATCAGCACTAACAATCCATTGTTTAACATCTGGTGAATTAATCATTGTTGGTTCTCTCATCGTAGGAAGCTTTTTATATTATATTCTTTGTTTATCAATCTAGATATGCCGGAGATTATTCACAGATACCTTTATTTAATCAATCACACATTGATTGACCATTCTTATGTTGTCATGCACTTTTACAACCCAATATTGTTGTTGATGTTTAATCCCATGGTGCTTGGCCCTAGACCTAGCCTCATTAGTGGTCAGTGTGGGAGTAGATTAGGTCCAATGAGGTGGGATCAGATTTCTGAAGACATCTTATAGTTCTAAACTGCACTAGAAATATGTGTTTAATTGCAAAGAAAGTGGATCCAATGTAAGAATCATGTCCATTGCATTATCTATTAGATGTAGAACTGCAGATATCATTCAGCCCAGCTTAGCTTTGTTGGGCAGTTAACTATTTGCTGAGAAGGAAAATAACTATGTATGGTCCTGTAAGAGGAGGCAGTGAGGACGCACGTGGCATAATGCATCTGCTGGCATTTTCCTGGCCTTACCTTTGTAGTACTTATTTCGGAGCAAAATAGATTTTATGAACTGGATCCAGAGTTTTGATCCAACGCAGCAGCAGCAGCAGCAGGTATCTGATGGGGTGTGGGTCACGGCTGTGATTGGCCCTCTGCGGCCCTCCTTGCAAAGGAGAAGCAATCGATCTATGGAAGAAAGAAGATGCAGTGGAGAATGGTAATTATGAATGTAACCCCAACCCTTACCGTAACTCTCCCCTTCCATTACTTTAACCCTCCTTCCCTGTAGACTGACCCTAAGACTCCCTTCCTTGCAGCCTAACCCTAAGACTCCCCTCCCTGCAGCCTAGCCATGGGACTCCCCTCCTTGCAGCCTGACCCTAACTCTCCCTTTCCTGCAGACTAACCCTAAGACTCCCTTCCCCGCAGCCTGCCCCTAAGACTACCCTCAAGCCAGCCTGACCCTAACCCTCCCTTCCCCACAGCCTAAACCTAAGTCTCCCTTCCCCGCAGCCTGAAGACTCCCCAACCCTTATGCTAATCCTAATACCATAGATATCCCTGTAATACCTCGTTGTGGCGGCGCTTCAGCTGGTCTGCGGCACCAAGTTCCAAATCAATGAATGGGTAAGTATGCCAAAAAATAAACTTGGCATACTTACCCAATCATTAAAGAAAGTTTCTAATTAGTAACTTTTTAAAAATAAAGGCAGACGAAAATAAGCTTTCGGATTTTCTGTATTTTGAAAATGAAACTTTTTGTTCTGCAGACTGCTGGCCGTATTTACAGATCCGTTTTTGAAAATGACGCAATTATACGCATGCATGTAGCAAGGCCACACCCACCAACACCCATGACACTCCCCTCTCACGGCCGCGCAATCGTACACTTACGCCTCCATAGACCTACTCTAACTTTATGTGCATACTTACGTGCTTATATGTGTGCCGTACATGCGATTCTATGTAACTCATTTAAATGCTTCCCCCCACCCTCTTTCATGTAAATTTTCAGGTACGTATTTCAACCCCGCCCCTTCGTATGTATGTCCCCAAGTGCTGTTCACATGTCCGTGCCTAAAGCATGTGCGTATATTTAACATAACGTATGTAAATAAAGTTACTACGCATGCATAGTTCATCCGATCGTAAAAATACGAACGCAACGCCACCTGAAAATGGATCTGTGAATACGGACCTGAATCCCTATCTATGCCGGATCCCTGGTGTATCCAGATTTCCTTTCAGGAGAGGAAGGAGTTACTAGTAAAAAATTAAAAATGTCCCTTACGCATTATTTTCTTGGTATCCTTATACCATAATTGTATGTGGTAATTGTATTGATTGGTAATGTTTTAATAAAAATGTGTTGTTAGTTATGGAGGAATCTACAACTTTCTATACCAGTTTCTGAACCCTTCATATGCCGATCGGAAACCTGAAACAGGTGCAAGTCTTCACCTGGACATAGCTTGTTGCAATGTGAGTGGGGAGCAAATGAATTTTTTGTGAATGCAAGAAAAAAAAATGGCTGCATTTGAGCATTGCCCACAATTACCGAACAGCTTAAATTATAACTGTTACTGTCACACCCTGGTTCAGTCCTTTTTTTTAAAGGGTTTATTTTTTCTGCACTGATGCACAGTCTAATAAACAAACAAAATCAATTTACATATTCGGTGTTACATATTTTACAGTGAACATAAAAAATATGCTCTGCATTTAATTTGTATGTATTAGTTACCTTTAAACTCCAAAATGCATAGTAATTGAGCAATTAAATTAACAAACTGTACTGCAGGTGTAATATATCAAGAAAAGCAATCTACAGTTCAAACTCAGCAGTTTTAGAGGCGAAATGCAGCCAGACAGATGCAAACCGTGAGGGAGGTCTGACAGCCTTGCCCTGCCATAAATACGGCAATGGATGCTAGTGACAAGCTCTGAGTTTTCAATGTATCTTCTGTCTAGATAACGTCAGCTCATCATCTCAGCTTCTATTGTTCATGTGTGGTGTTGTAGTGGAGCTGTCAGTTTGGTAAATCTGATGCAGTTGATGTTAAGGGAAAATGATCCTCAGTAACTGAGTATTGAGACACAAAACAATTATTCCAAGAGCCTGGTAGAGAATTAACATTCATTGAAGCGAGACGCCAACATTTCCTCTCGCAGATAAAAAGGTAATTGTTGTGCTGGAACTGAGGTTAGCTCGCTCTTGTGTTCACTAACAATTTGATGAAGGTTACAGGTTATAGAACACAGGGAGACACGCCGCTTGTCGGAATGATGCCCTTCAAGAGCTGGCGGTCTGAAGCGTCTTGGAAATCTGCTGTTACGTGGAATCAGTCTTCCAGCTGAAATCATTGTGCAGCAAGACGATTAAACCTATTAGAAGAGAACTGACCTTTAAGATTCAAATGTTTTTATACTTCAGGCAATAGTGGAGAAAAAGTGATTATGCAGAGACATTAATAGGGGGATTTGGGGTGTGGAACATGCAACAGCAACCATGCATGGAAGAGAGAACAAGGTCCTGCCCTTCATACACAGGTACAGGAAAAATCAGCAGCTCTGCATTAAGAGTGGACCAGCCCAGTGTGGCAGGAAACTCCCGTACGATTCTCAGACGCAGAAATTGCACACTCTATTCAAAGACATTACCATCTTTGTATCTCTGAGGATTAGCATGTTTAGCAGGTTTCTTTATATGAAGAGATAAGGCCAGGAGGCTGGATATGGGTTTCTTGCTCGGTCAGACTTCACACTGCAACATTTCATTTACTATGGCAAAACATCGACTAAAGAAATACTTGAGGCTTCCATGCATATTTTTTTTTAGCTATTATTTAAAATTAAATTAAATTGAAATTGAATTGTGTTCATCAGTTTCTTTTAGATCTATTAAAGTTAATAAATGGGTAAATGAAAGGACTTAGTGTAAGATTTTAATAAAAAATTTGCGCAGTGTAAACAGGGCTTGTGCTTGCCATAGGAGCCTATACATAGCTATATTTAATACAAAAGCCTAAGGCAGATGCAGACCTAAGATAATGTTCTCCAGAGAAACATAAGATGCAGCATTTCCAAAGCTGTTTCTTGAGAGTGAGCATTTCCCTGTTTACTTCATTGTGTCAGCACTGAGTGATGTGATTGTTATGCATTTTTGAGGGGGCGGAAATCACATCCATTCAATGTGCCTTTGTGACACCACCATAAGCTTCTCCATTAGAAATGGCCTTCTCTCGCTTTACAAATAACTGAAAGCAAGCTTTGAATTTAATTATAGCGGGTTCTTGATTGATAAGCAGGTCATCAATGGCCAAAGAGTGTGGTTCACTCGGAAATGGATAACATATTACTCCTCCCGGTATGACCATGGCCAGTGAACAACAACATAATAAATGTCACTTGATGGCAAAGGACCGTATTCAGAATTACGTGTGAAAAACATACGCAGGGATTCGCAAATATACGCGCCTAAGTTGCAAGGCAACACCCATGACACTTCCCTCGCACTTACTGACTTAAACTGACTTCCGCCACCATAGGGCAACCTTAACTCTACGTGCGTATATTTGTGCTTAAGTTGCTTAGGTAAGTGCATACTTTCCTAACCGTGCCCATATTAGCCCATTTAAATGCCCCACCCCCACCCTCTTTCACGTAACTTCCCATGTACGGAGGGCTGGCACGCCCCTTCCGACGTATCTCACTAAGCACGGATTTGAAGTCTGTGCATAATGGATTTCAGTGCCTAAATCCTACGTAGCTTGTGTAAAAAGTTACTACACATGCGCAGTTTATCCGATCCTAAAAATACGCACGGAAAAAGTAGCAAAATCGTAAATTGTAAATCCGGTACAAAAAGAATAATCACAATCATCTTCTAAAATGAGGACTCATTAATAATGGTCTATTAATGTAACTGCAAATGTAACTTGTCTATTTATCAGATAAGCTGTTTTTTGCAATAATTTCTTATTAATATTCTATCAAAGGAGCTGAGCTATACTAATCAGCAGCGCTGTGACACTGTGTCAGCGATGCCTGTATAATGCTGCACTGCTTTGCCTGACAGTCTGCAGACCCTAGGGCTGATCCAGAGTGTGACAGCAAGAGCAAGGCAGCTGCAGGTATAGACCTGAGCAAAACCATGTTCCAATAGCAGGGGGTCAAATCTGATTTCATTCTTTTACATGCAGAGCAAATACTTGGCTTTTGCACATAGAACTCATACACTGCAACACTTTATATTTATTATTTAAATTAGAGTTGAGACAGGAAACTTCACCTCAACTCTAATTCTGTTTTCGGTTTAAATTTGCCTTTCCATACAGTTCAGGTCTAGTTTTGCACCTGTTTTGTCCTTCTCTGGAGCATAGGCCTAACTTTTATCCTCTAAGATGAATAATAACCGCAGTAGTAACAAATCTATAAAAAATATTACAAAAATGTAAAAATAATGTTCTGATGAAATAGTTGTTAAATAGCCACTGGTGTTGGCTGAACCCTGAACCCTGGCAGATCTTTCTGTCCGCTGTTGTTATTGCTGATGGTTTCCCTTTGATGTCTAGAGCCCATCTCCCTTTGATAAATATGACACTAACAATGTCTCATTCATGTAATAGAATCCCGCTAATTCCTTTGCCCAATGAAATCATTTAGGATGGTCTAATAGAACAGTTAAAAATCCTTAAAAAGTATAATTAACAAAGTATTTTTATAAATATGCAAATATTTTAATATTTTTCCACACATTTTTTTATTACATTTTTTTCTATCACAGTGCATGTATGAACTGTCCTGCTAAAACTACACCAAATGTAGTGCATAGTTGCCGACTCCCGGAATGTCCGTCATCAAGCCCCACCCCCATCCCTATGAAACTCAGTAATAATAATTGATGATCAAGGGGTGGGGCTTAATGACGCGATTTGCATTAATCGCGCCGTTAAGCCCCACCCTCTGCATGTATCTATGGCTTCCCTCCGGGATCTCCCGGAGGGAAGCTTTTAAAAGTTGGCAACTCTGACGTAGTGAATGAATAATAAAGCATCCAAGACCCTTACTGTACAGGAAGTATAAACCCCCCTGTCCACCATTCATACACGCTCTGTACGTATGGTGGGTCTTCCTGTCCCGCTGTCGGAAAGCCTTCCAGCACAGAAGCCTGGATCATGATACTGGAAGCCTGTGCTGCACGTATGCACAGTATTGTAATGCAGGCGCTTTCCGTACGCAGAGTGTGGTAAACGCCTACAGTACATTTTGGATCCGGTCCAGTGTCACCTAGGCAATTGAATATAATGAATATAATGCCCTTTATTGGGGGGACATAGGATATTTTTGTATTATGCAGCTGACGCCTGACTTCGCAAAGTGTGAAAGTCGGGTGCCGGAGTGAAGTGTGAGCATGCGCCTCACAGATGTTATGCAGCGGATCTCCTGAGCTGAGTTCCGTACGATAGGAGATCCATCGAACAGGGCAGATCGTTCCCTCCGCTCAACAAATGTACGCAAGGTGTGCTGGGGGAAGGTGGAAAGTTACACTATAGGCATGTTTTAAGCCTTCCGCGTAGATCAGTGGTCTGATGGCAGCATAATTGAGCTAAAGTCTACATGAGAGAGGAGGTGACAGGGGACTTTACTCCCCTATTCCGTGCAGCTGCATGCGGTAATGAGGTCTGCATGAGGTCTGAATCCGGCCCATGAGGATGTAGTTGAAGATTATTCTTCTCCCAATACAATTACTATGTAGACTATTTAGTTGTGGAACAAGTTCTGATATATGCTTCTTGTCCATAGTCACTGTCCTATTTGTTGACTGATTGCAGTACATATATTCAGTGCTTCTATTGTAAGAAAAAAGGTGCCGGAACTCACAACAACTCACATGCGACCACACAACCAATCACAAGCCGAGCAGTGCCATCACAACTAGTGCGGATGAAGTACGCATGCATCAGACTCCACACACAAGCAGCAGCATGCACCGTTTTAATGATTTTGCCGCCAAAACTTTTAAAACTTGAAAAATCCATTGAAAAAAGGTGCCGAGTATATTAATGTTTTCTGTATGGGATAATTTTCTAAATAGTAGTAGTAGTTTGAAGGCATAACACTCACAAAAGTTCCCTGACCCATACATTTAACACATCAGTGTGTATACCCATTGCATTATATATAATGGTCAAACTAAGTATGGCACTGATTGGAAACCTCCTTTTGTTGTAGCTGCTGAGGGGGTCACATGACTCACACATGCTCTCTTTAGTTCTATCTGTTGGAGACTAAGCAAGGAGATTGTCTTAATGATTGGTGTTTGCAGCCTCCTCTTTCTGCCCTGTTGTGGGATGAGTTCAGATGAGAGTAAAGGGCAGAAGCTGTATTGGGTATTGTATGAATATAATAATGCACTGTTACTTTCCTACACATAATGACTAATCTCCCTCTTTATTGGACTTGATGAAATCTCCGTTCATATGATGGGATCTCTATTTCCATGCATTTATGTGACTGACGTTTAATTGCAGGTTAATCTTAATTTGAGGAAAAAGTAGACAATAATCACTTGAATAGATATGTGATTATGTTATATCCGAACCCTAGATTTCAATTTCATATCACAGTGTGGATGAAACATGTCCATTTATCCAACACAAATAAAACCAGGAGCTCTGTTCTGCAGAGGAATGAACCAGACAGAGGTCAGCGGAGTAAATTAAATTTTTTAAATATTCATTTATTCATTACAAAGCAAATCTTAAAATAATGTTGTGGGTATGCAAAATTCAGGAAATGCCTCATCGCCCATCACCCAGTCTACAGATTGCAGACTAAGCCGTATTAATGCCAATTCCTAAACCAGCGAGAGAAAATCATTATGTTTTGGTCAAAATGCAGAACAGCTAATATGTGTACTGTACTTTCTAACATGACACATGCAGGGAGGGAGGTCTATGAGAATACAGTTGGGTTACACAGTGTATCTTGTTACTTACAGCTCGCTGTATAGGTTATAGTTTATTTTTTTCAGCAAAATATCACAGTGAGTTAAGTTGTTAAATATATATTGGCCTATTTTTTTATTGTAATGATTTTGTTCTGTAAACACCATACTGATTGACATGCTGTATAGTTAAATGTGCTCCTCAAAAATGAAGGAAACACATATTGCCTGGAATAATAGTGAAAACGGATCCTCCGCGTGCAGTGTCAGTGTTTTATCCATATTTCCAATAACTCCACCCTACCTTAACATTTACAATCTGTCCTCACGTATAACGACAATGAATCGGAAGTGTGGATCGCACACAAGCTGTCCCTTTTCCAGATTCTTATGAATGGTTAGCAGTGTGTTTGCTCGAATGCGTCTCTGATAGCAGAGCTCTACACGTCCTGCGTTTGGATTTCTGAATGCTGAAAAAATGGGCTCTTTCAGTCACAAATGTTTTCGATAGGTGATTATTATTTATTATTAGTAGGTAATTATTCATGCCCTGAGCAGCACAGTTGCTCAAGTGCTTAGTACCTCTGCCTCACAGCACTGAAGTCATGAGTTTGATTACTGGATAAAGCCTCATCTGTGTGTTGTTTGTACGTCTGTTCTTCCCAGGTCTATGTGCTCAGGCTTTCCCACATCACTCCAAAAACGTGCTAGTAGGTCATTTGGCTGATGACTAAAAATTAACCTTACTGTCGTCTGTGTCTGTCTATGTTTTAGGGAATTTAGACTGTGAGCTTTAATTAGACTGAGTGATAAATAATAAATGATGAGGACGATGGCATTACTTGTCACTAATATAGGTTTATAATGAAAAAAATCACATGAAAAGCAAAGCATTTCTTGGTTTATTTGTCTGCTCTGACATCCTAGGATTTTTACCTTTAGGGTTGTTTCTTTTAGAATCAGAAAGTTGCTTATTCCCATTATATTTCTAAATTCAACATAGTCGGTTAACAGGTTTAGAAATCAATGCTTTGCAGTATGAACTTTAATGAAGGATAATATGATTGCACCTGTAACTGTTGTAGTTATTTTATTCGGTTCTTACTATTGGCATAATGTTTACTAAAACCATATTCTGTTCTCTTCAAATATACTTAGATGGGCAGCGAAAGAAGGATCAATGCTGAGCGGTGGCGGATCACAGATGGCAGCGGAGGAGGTGACAGGTCAGAAGATGGGGAATCAAGTGGTGACTGTGACGATGAGGATGGATGTCAAGGATCTGGTGACAATTTAGACATAGGTAAATATCCATGATATTTATATTATAGTCTTGCAATAGGTAAGCAAAGTCTTCAGACATCAGATGAGTGATGTTATGTGTACAGAGACTCATACCTCCCAACTGTCTCAATTTGAGTGGGACAGTCCCACTGTCCCGACCGTTTTAAAATGGTCCTGCTTGGTTTTTTTTAAATGATGTTTGTTTTGCTCCACTGCCCTGCAAAAAGGGTTGGGAGGTATGCAGAGTACAGCTATCAGTAATATGAAGAATACACTATTCTATAGGTATAACACAAATTATTTGTAATGCCAAGAAAGATGCAGCTCTGCAGCCCTCCTTGGTTATACATGCAGCATGGATGGACTGGGTACACAGATATAAGAAATGTTGTGCTCCTCCCCTTTTTACACACTATTGGCCTGATCCATACTGAAAAGCAGAAAGGATCTTTTATGATTCAGTTATAAGCTTAGCATAGCTCTGGATCTATACTCAGACCTTTTGCGTCAACCATTTCTATACATGGTCCAGCAGTTTGGAGGAAGAGGGGAAGGGGGGTTGGATGTCTTTTTCCAATGAAAATAAAAAGATGTTTAACTTGAACGCATTCACCTACACGTTGTACTTGAATGCCCCAGGACCAACTCTTTCCAGGTTTTCCTGCCAACAGCACCACAGTATCGGACAAATTAGGCTCCACTTACAATTATACAAAGCCACATGCAACTGGTGTAAATAAGTTGACCTGTATTTAGAAAAATGTTCCATCATAATGGTGCCATTGACATCTGTTTTGTTATTTTAATATGTTAATGGTTCTGTAATGTGTTCTCACCAGTTGCCCTGTAGTGAAATTCATGTTTCTTCCAGCTCTTATCTTCACAATGTGCCTGATCGAGACCTACGCCGATGCGCTGTGCTTACTAAAGCACAGCGTATCGGCGTTCACTTTCCCCGACACTCCCCCTGTGCGGGCGTATGGCCCCTTCCTTTATGCCGGCTGAAGGCTACCCTAACTTCAGCCGGCGTAAGGAAGGGGCCATACGCTCGCACAGGAGCGTATGGCCGCCTAGCCCGCCCTCCTACCCTCATTAGACTAGCTCCCCCCGCCCACTTACACTAACCTGAACGTAGGGACGGTGGGGGACGTCCCCTCCAGCATCCCTATGGCGCTGCTACAGACGCCCGATCCAAGATCTGCCCGCCACATGCGCAGATAGGCTTTTCAGCCGATCTTACGCTTACGCCCACCTTCCTAGCGACGGCGGGCGTAGGTCTGGATCAGGCCCAATTGCCCTTGTCAGTCCGTGTAAGTCTCCGCCGCAAAATGGTTCTTTTAGAAGTAGAGCCAGCTGAAAACTAATCTTAGGCTGTCTCTATTTAAAAAAGGCCGGCATTTTTGGAAAAAAAATTAGAATGGGAAAGTATGGCAATTGGCAAATTTACCCATTCTAAACGAAATTTTTTAGAAAAAATGCCAACCTGTCGCATCGACCAGAGAGGTGAGTAACACTCTCCGGGAGTTTTAGGGTTAGGCTGTGGGGAAGGGAAGATTAGGGTAATGGAAGACAGCCTTAGGGTCAGGCTGTGGGGAAGGGAGTCTTAGGGTCAGGCTGTGGGTAGGGGAGTCTTAGGGTCAGGCTGTGGGGAAGGGAGTCTTAGGGTTAGGCTGTGGGGAAGGGGTCTTAGGGTCAGGTTACGGGAAAGAGAGGTTTAGGGTTAGGATGCATGAAAGGAAAGGTTAAGATAATGGAAGGGGAGGATTAGGGTAAGGGTTTGGGATTAAATTCATACTTACCATTCGTAGCAGCGTTTTCTGTCTTGCGTTGATCCATTGCTCTGCCTCTGTAAGGCAAAAGCAATCGATTTCCAAGCCAGTTCTGAACTGCGGCAGCCCACACCCTTGCCAGTCACACTGAGTTGTGTGCACGTAGTGGTTTTATCATATTTTGTGGCTTTTTTGAACTGCACCTGCTCACAAACACACAGTAATGAGTCCTAATGTCAGTCATACCAAATTGCAACCTTTTAGGAGCAGAACATTCTAACATTGGGACAATTGCAGTAACATTCTGCGTTCAGTGATAAACTATGCAATTGCAACAGGTTTAGGCGAATCCATTTTCATCTGCCTCACCCCTGGTAGAACTACAAAGGATGACATTTTAGTGACAATACACACCCACACACCATGGAAGCTATGCAGGTTTTCCTTAAACTTTGTATAAATCTACAATTTGTTTGGTTTTTATGTACACGATGTAACAGTAAAATATGCTAAAATGATGCACAACTCAGGATGAGGCCGCATGTAAACATAATGTAAATATTTACTAAAATATGTGAATTCAAAGTGACTAAAGTAGTTTTAGTTAGGTTGGGCCTGATCCAGACTAACGATGGTGCGCTGAGCGTTCTCCCCCCTGACACTCCCCCTAACACATCACACACTGGGTTACGCCGGCTGAAGGCTACCCTAACTTCAGCCGGCGTAACCCAGTGTAACTACACAGACGCAAACGCCGTCCTCCCAGCCTAATTACCCTACCTCCCCCCGCCTTCCTACACTAACTGCAGCATAGTAACGGAGGGGAACGCCCCCTCCAGCGCTTACGCCTGGCATATTAACGCCAGGCGTCAGAGGTCTGGATCAGGACCGTTATGTGTAACATTTACAAAGCATTCATCAACTACCACAGCTGAGTGCGGATTTGGGTTTATAATGAGCCTTAGACACTGTGATCAAATGTTTTAGCTGATTATTTTCACCAGATGCCTAACACGTCAGGTGAGTTAGACCTTAGCAATAAATACTATGTAGAGACTGATGTCACACACACACTGGCCCCGATCTGATCGCAAATGGTAGCACATTCTGCGTGCAGTACTTGCAGGCTATAATTGACGGTTTGGTATGTTCAGTCCACATCCCTAAGTATACGGACATCTGGATGAAAAGTAAATAATGGCAGGTGGCTTACAGACACAAAGCAGAAAGCTCTCTGCTGCTACGTCTCTAAAAACTCTATGCAAGTGCAGGGTTGTGTAATGTGTTTGAAAGGGTTATAAACTGTTATCAATAGAACAGAAGTTTCAGTTGTAGTGTTTATGCTCTAAAGCAGGCATTTCAAACTCAAAACCCCAATTGGCCAAAAAATCAAAGTCTAAGATTGTGTGAGCCGCAAGAAAAATAAAAAGTCACATCCAGCCTCCCCAGTAATTCCTCATAGTGTCTCTCCTACTCCCAGTATCTCCCATCATGTGTCTCCAGCTCCCAGTATCTCCCATCATGTGTCTCCAGCTCCCAGTATTTCCCATCATGTGTCTCCAGCTCCAGTATCCCACATCATACAGCATGACTCCAGCTCCCCATTCATATGACATCTGAAAAGGGCTTCGCTATCAGCTGTCCTGTTTAATTGCTCCGGTGACTGATAGCAGGCCCGTTTCAGCCACGATCGCTGGACCTCCCTGTGTAAGATGGGGCCGCAAAATAAAAACTTCTGGGCCACATGCAGCCCATGGGCCGCAAGTTTTTCTTGCCTGCTCTGAAGCAATGGAAAAATTAATTACAGGAAAATATGAAAATTCTTTTTTTTTTATTGCAACCACACAATACACTAGCAGTGCTTCTATATCTGTTCAATGTATTTTGCCTGGCAACAATCAAGCTGACGGGTACTAAATTAGCTTATGGTTGATTGCCCCCTGACTTTTGTAATGTAAAGTCACCTTTGTTACATCTTCACCTGACCAGGATCGGGTGCACTTGCCTGTCCTTACTGTACATTGACTGCGTCCCTAAACCTCTTCTCTCCCTCAATACGCCCCTCAGAGAGCAAGCCCCGGATGCCAGAGTTGTGCTGTGATCAGAATGTGACGTCCCTGCGTGCTCTTCAGCTTTGTACATGCACATTAGCAAATCACACAGAGAAACATCACGGCAACTGGCGCATGCTCAGATCAGGATCGGGGCCACTGTTTTTACCATTCCTTAGTAAAACTGCTATACATGTGCTTCTACCCTTCTTCCCTACTAATGCTCTAGAGAGCACAGAAGTGCTGATGGACCACTATAGGAATGTTAATATTTTTAATTAATTTGTAACATTATTTATCTCTACTGGTTTTTATATACCCATCTTCTTTATTTTATCTTGATCTATTTCAGTACAATCTTCTATATTGATTATAGAACTCAAAACAGCCAACGAAGTTAAATCAGCCAACCATTATTTTCTTAAATATTGGCAATAGTGTAGCTTGGGCGTAAACAATGTAATGTATGTGACAGTTAAAGATTAAAAATAGAGCATCATTTTCCCGAATAGACTTCTCAGGGTACCTGGATAGTTATAGCCGACTTATGTTCATTAATTGTTATTTTGAACTCTATAAATCTAGATAACTATAATCTGCGGTGCTTGCTAATATATTACATTTCTGCTATTTCATATTTTAAGGTGATAAAGACAGTGCTAGATATCCGAAAACATTGTGCTTTAGTATATATAAAATGACTGAATATATTACATTGTTTAGAACCATCCTAAAAATGCAAGTGTGTCAAACACAGTGTTCCAGTTTTTCCTTCAGAATTCTTGGTCCATTCTTTTCATTTTGTTTAGATATTTTCTGCTACGGAATGGCCCAAAGTTATAGAATGTGTGACAGAACAAGCCTAATGATCATTACCCTCCTGAGTTCTTGTAACGTGGAAAGTTATAGAATGTGTGACAGAACAGGCCTAATGACCGTTACCCTCCTGAGTTCTTGTAATGTGGAAAGTTGGCAAATCTAAACCTTCTCTTATGTTTCTTCACCGAGTGTGGTTCACTGGACTATTGTCTTTATTTCAAAAGACCTTCGTATTTCAGCTGAATGCAGACAGCTGCTAATTGCCTGCAGTCTGCATTTTAGAAAGCGATGGAGATATGACTCTTTGAGTCAAAACAGTTATCTACCGAAAGGTAAGTGTTTAACCTAACTCTACCCTTTACTTACCCTAAGCCCCTTTTTCTCACAGCCTAACCCTAACCTTCCCCACCTTCAGCCCTGACCCTAACTCTCTATGCTCCGCAGCCTAACTCTAACCCTCTATGATCTGCAGCCTAACCCTACCCCCCCATGCACTGCAACCTAACCCTTAACCGCTGCAGCTGCCGCAGCCTAACCCTTAACCTGCAGTCTTTCGCTATTGGAAACAGAGAAATTGGTTTCTGTTCCCAGTAGCAAATGTCTGTTTTCTGGCAGCTGTATCATGTTCAAAATATGGCCACTCTGACCGGCAACCACATCCCTTCTTCACCAATTAGTGTGGGTCCCCGTTGCGAAAGGGCCGTTTGCTCCCAGCCAGTCCCGAACTGTCTGGAATATCGATTGCTTATGCCATGATGAGGCATAGCAATCCATCCCTGGAGTACAGAACACAGTGCTCCAAAAGGTAAGCAACCCCAATCCCTAACCTAAGTCACCCCCCTCTTGCAGCCTAACCCTAAGTCCCCCCTGCAGTCTAACCCTAAGTCTCCCCCCACGCAACATAACCCTAAAAACCCCTACCCGCAGCCTAACCCTAAGTCTCCCACTCGTAGCCTAACCCTAAGGCCCCCCCCCCCTGCACCCCAACCCTAAATCTTTCACCTCCAGCCTACCCCTAAGTC
>WWET01001290.1:183479-208092 GCA_011038615.1 Limnodynastes dumerilii | reverse complement strand
CACCTCTACGGTGGTCCGGCAGTGTGTCTTCCGAAAATGAATAGGTGAGTATGTGAATCGCATTCTCACCCATTCATTAAAAAAAAATTCTGCCATGGCTCTCATTCGAAATAGGGACAGGAGAAAAGCAACTTTCAGCTGTCCCTATTTCATCACAGAGGGGACTCGCAACGTTCACCAATAGTCAATTTTACTTCTGTGTCGATTATCCCAGAATTCTGCATAAATTTGCAGTGTAATTTATAGTGTCATATTTTCCCCAGAGTTTCATTTTGCTTACATGCAGTTCAATAGAATGTATAACCATAGGCAGCAAAGCTATCTTCCTAGTCCTACATATTCACGTCATAATAGAAAAGGAAATCCTAACTAAACTAAGGTCCAATTCCGGACTTGTGGCAGTGAACATAGCATAGCGAAGATATAGCAGAGGTTCTCAACCTCTTTGTGGTTACGCATTATGGAATGAGGTCAGTTACCATTCTATCCTCATTCCATTTCTTTTTTCCTTATTATGGTCCTGTTATTAACATGTTGACACAAATTTACATACTTGTGACACTATGATGCATATATATTCCAATTCATCATATTTATTTATTGCATATATTAGTAATGATTTTTAGATCCAATTTTTGCATATGCCATTCAGTCACCAACATATTTGATCAAATATTCCCTTTGACATCTGGTATTACTTATGGTCATAATACAAATCATTTTGATGCTCCTTACAGCCTTGCCCAATGGACTAGACAGTGGTTTGCGTACCACCAGGTACATGTACCACTGGCTGAGAATCCCTACAGTAGTATAGTACAAGGTGTATCCAGGCATATGTGCCAGTGATTAAGAGACCTCCCCCATTACTTTGCAAAGAGTCCCACTGAATGAGCCTTACCTAAAACAGGGTCAGTTTGGAAGTCTGGATAGAGTGGGTACCATAAAATGTACCCTTACTTTCTATTTTAAATAATCCCTCCCTCTCTTGTCAATAAACCACCCATCCTTTGGAATCCATTATGAAAATAAAATGTTGGATCTGCATTTAGAGATCCAGTCTCGGTGTGCAAAAGCAACAGGTTTCTTATGCAGGCATTTGGTAAACAGCTATATCAGTGGTTCCCAAACTCTCACCGGGGTGCCGTGGAATGTTTCTATTTTCTATTCTGTTCTATTCTATTTCTGTCTTAGGGGTGCCTTGAAAAAAATATGGAGACACTAAGGGTGCCTCGAACTGAGAACGTTTGGGAACCACTGAGCTATATTGCAGGAGTCAGGATGCAGTTCTTGCAGTGCTTTCAAAGGACCATGACTTTAAAACCCATACTGTGGGGGGCGAGACTAATTTATTTATTAATAGGTTTTTATATAGCACTATCAGATTATGTAGTGCTTTAATATTTAACATTCACATTAGTTTAAGTTCCCTAACACAGACACACTAGGACTAATTTATTCAGTAGGCAATTATCCTACCAGCATGTTTTTCAAGTGTGAGAAGAAACCGAAGCACCCGGAGTAAACCCACACAGACACGGGGAGAACATATAACCTCCATACAGATAAGGCTTAGTCCGGCAATCAAACACATTACCTCAGTGCTGTGAGACACAAATGCTATTCACTGAGCCACCGTACTGCCCACAACACAACACTTACAAACTATTAGTTCACTTAACTGGTACAGTTTAAGTAAAATTCACTCTTCCAGTTCCAACAAGACTTCAGGCCCCTGTGGCGGTCATCATCTGTTTACTGAATAATAGGTGCTTTCCTGTGTGTCTGGTGAGCATCTTGATATAGGATCGTGATGGTCCAGCCTAGTGCAATTGTGACATTAAAGCTATACAACAGTCAGCAGAAACGAGCACTGGACAATGACCCGAGTTATGCTGTCTTATCACCAACCCTTTCATGCCATTTCTGCTTCTCCAGACTGTAACTGATAACTATGGACACTCAGTGTGTGACAGTTCAGTAGCCACAGCACGATCTTTTTACTTTTTATGCTTTTCCCCAGAGGTCAGGGAGATGATCTGCAATAAATATATGATCCAATACTGACTTATATACAACACTAGGGCTTTGCACCACGGCTCTGCACATAAAGGAAGAAATGTGTAAAGCAAGCTGGCTGGTTTGCCGAGCCTGGGCGTCCAGTCCACAAACAGAGTGAAGGATGTGTTTACACTGGGAGGGATTTGTGAATCATTCCTTTGTGTTGCCCGAATTGCGCTCTTGTTCATTCATTTATACGATCCATAGACAAGGTCTCCCTTGTTTCCTTCTCATTGTTCTTTTATGTAGCAGCAGAGCCCCTCATTTTGGCCGAAGAACCTTGCTTTCTTCATAAAGAATTAGCCACGATCTATTTGACATGGTTGTCAGGTCACGCTCTCCAGCCTACAAGTTGGCTTTGTTACGACTTTACACATTTTTCCCTCAGTATTTTTTATCATAAACACAAAAAGCATCAAATCTGAGTGTGAGTCATGTACTTTCTCACCAATGCTTAACGCTGAGCCAAGGATCTGTATCTCCCATATCTATCAATCCTATATCTATCTACCAATCCTTTATCTATCTACCAATCCTTTATCTATCTATGGCATCAATTTACATTGATTTGCAGTAATACGGTAGGACCTTTCCCACAGTTCTGCCACATTACTACATATCTTTTCAGGGAGATGTGTGTCTGACCGACCCTGTTTTATTTATTTATCTATTTATTAACATGGTTTTAGATAACACAATCAGATTATGTAGCGCTTTATGATTTTTAACGATCGTTACAACAAGACTGGGTGGCAACAGACAGACTGGATAGGTGAGAGGGTCCTGCCCTCAAGCTTACACTCTATAGGATATTGAGGATTGATACATAAGGGCTAGTGCTCTTTATCACACAATGGACCAGCATGGTAAAAGTACTCTGTATGATCCAGTCACACAGCAGTGTTAATAGCAAAACTGAGGGGAATTTTAATATGGAGAGAAAGGGCCTGATCCAGACCTACGCCTGCATGCGTTTTTACGCTCGGTCTAATTGCAAAACACTGTTTTCCATGTTCTGTGCATGTGCGGGGAAGATGTTACGACTAGAAACTGTAGTTACGAGCATACGATCACCAGCGTAATTACATACGAAGGGGCGTGCCAGACATACGTCACCCATAATTACGCTTCGGAGGCGGGGTGTGGCATATAAATCGTACAGTATGGACGTACTAAGCATTGTAACTACGCATGCATGCTACGGACGCTCAGAAAAGTTATGGTAGGGTTTGGTTGACGTAAGACGGTATAAATACGGATGACCAAGGGGAGTGCTTCGTAGGTATGCTGGTGTAAATACGCTATGCACAAGGAAATATTATTTGCGTAGGCCTGGATCAGCCCCAAAGTGACCAAGTTTGTTTTAATCATGAAAAGCAATCCAGATATCATTGTAGTTGTAAATAGTGTAGACAAATGTTAGAAAATAGGTTGAGGAATTTGGTAAGCTTGTCTGAAGTTTTAAGGGAGCGCTTGAAAGTTTGGAGACTAGAGGATATCTTAGTGGACGAGGAAGGTTATTCCAGAGAGTGGGTGCAGCCCAGGAGAAGTCCTGTAACCAGGAATGTGAGCATTTGTTTAGTGCAGAGAAGAGCTGTATGTCCTGTGAAGTTCTGAGAGAGGGAGCTGGGATTTATCTTGAGATGAGTGAGGATATGTATGCAGGTGCAGTCTTGTTGGTGGCTTTGTAGGTTAGCAAAGGATTTTGAATTGGATTCTGTAAAATACAGGCAACCAATGTAAAGACTGACTGAGTTGAAAAGATCTAGTAGAACGTTTAGCAAAAATAATCTGCTGCTGCATGTAGTATAGACTGTAGGGGGTAATTTTATAATGTGGGAGTCCTATTTCAATACTGAATGGCAGCTTTATCACTGACAAAATTCACAGAAAACTGCTATTGGGAATGAGACCTATACAGGCTGGGGTGGCTTAGGTTAGGGTTAGGCTTTAAGAAAGGAGGTTTAGGGTTAGGCTTTGGTACACAGAGGGCTAGGGCTCAAGAAGGGGAAGGTTAGGGTAAGGGCTGGAGGGGAAGGTTAGAGTACGCCTATGGGAAACCGAGGGTTTCGTCCATCGTACAAGAAAGCCACACACCTTTTTAGGGACTGGCTGAGGGATTTACACTTCTACTGCTAGATCCCAGATGTGCAAAATAATCATCTTGCAAAACTTAGTTAAATACTATGTACATACATACATATAGGACACCCTCTCCCGCTTCTGCAGCAGCCGAGACCTGCACTTTAATATTTAGACCAGACATGTATTACAACTAATCAACAACAATTTCTATTTGTAAAATATAGTTGAAACTTTTTATATTTTACAAAATGAAATAGTTGGTGATTTGTGGCCAATGCTTGTCCAGCCTGAGCAAAATATATTCACTTTCCAAATTCGTCTGTGGCTGTCATATAAGCTCCTGCCAGAGTATTATATATTACTATATTACTATATTGTACAAATAGAAAAACATCTATAGCCTGAACATAACGTCCAGGCTCTCCTATATGAAGCTGAAGGAGCCGGAGAAGAGTGAAAACTGCAGCCAGAAGATGTCGGAGGGTGAGAATTCTCTATTCAGGTTATACTTAAAACTTTGAAAGCATTGTGCTATCTAGAGTCATGTGCATAGCATTTCCCATTCCTCTCCATAGAGAGAAATAAGGAAATGCACAATGATAGGAACAGAGAAGAAAATCTGTGGTATCTCCTCTGTTACCCTCCATTGTAAATACGGAGGGCAATCATTTCTCACCTAAAAGTATGAAAAGAATATAGTCCATGGAATTGTGGCAGTGACAAAGAGGTCTTTGGGCTTCCCTCCAAGAAGCCGGGCCACATGACTTACTGAAACACAGCAGTTTCTGTGCCCACCCTCACTCAAATCTCATTCACAGGAGGCTGGTGATTGTCAGAATCCCAAAACAGGTGCTTTGCTCTTTGCTAATGTAAAAATGTAATGGCAGTGCATCCAATGCAAGGCTTTCCCTGTCCATCCTGCCGTCTCCCCCTTCCTATCTGCCTAAGTCTCCCCACCAATACCTGTCACCTCTGTCCACCTGCTCATTCTAATAGACATCTTGACGTCCTTACGTGAAGAGAGGGATATAACTGGTTCGAGGCTGGCTTTGCACTGTGGTTCGTGAATTTTACACATTGCTAATGAGTAGTAGAAGCTACATCGAATACACAAATGTGTTCAGATTATAACCTTCATGTGCTTGTGATCCTAAAGGACACAGGTGATATAAAGAATATGTCTTTCATGACTTCAGGACAGCACAATGTAGGGCAGATAGAGCCTTAATGAGTGAAGCTCTTTGAAAGCCAAGGCTGTAATAAAATGAGGCCCCATCACTGCAGGTGTGGAAACAATAAATAACTCAGGCACTGAATCGATAAAATTACAGTGATAGATGAGAGCTTAATAAGATAACGTTCATTAGGCGGCTCTCCAGAGTAGCTCTCTGAGCACTTTAGCAGCAGGGCTCTGGAGAAGGAGGAGGATCTCAGCCTGGTGTCACTTTCATTAGCTGCTGTCATCATCTCTCAGAGCATTCCGTTTGCTATTTGTTAAACTAAGCTCCCAGCCAGCTGCTCAAGGACCCTGTCTTTGTAGTCATTCTCGTGATCCTAGAGAGTCAATGGAAACAGAGAAACTGCAGCTCTATGATTTATACATCATGGAGGTCATTTATGAGTACGCCCTATGGAGGCACGCTAGGTTCTGTTCTCTGTAACTACACCTTTTTAACACATATTCTCCATAGATATATTTGAGATTGCCATGCTTCAGAGCAATGTGAATGGTTCTAAAATTCATTGGATGGTCAGTCATGTCTTCCTAAGTCAGCAGTATAATCATAGAATTAGACGACAGATAAGAACCACTTTGCCAATCCAGCCTGCCCTTTGCACCCACCCACCACCCTTCCTGTGAAGCAACCCCACCCCACTAAAGCCACAAACACCACACACATACTGTACACTAGGGTTAATTTTGTTAGAAACCATTTAACCTATTAGCATGTTTTTTTGGCATGTGGGAGGAAACCGGAGAACCCAGAGGAAACCAGAGCAGACACAGGGAGAACTTCACACAGATATGGTCTTGTCCAGGAATCAAACTTATGACCTCAGCACTGTGAGGCTCCTCATAAGGAGACATAAGGACTGCCTTATTTGTGTCACATGGTCAATCCCATGGAAAATTCTCCAATAATTGCAGCAACATTTCTGTTTTAGGAAGCACCTTCAGAAAACCATATGCACTCACTCTTCCAGATCTGGTCCAAATAGAAAGGCCTTGTGGAAATAACACTTCTTTTAGCTTCATTTATGCCTGAAATTAACCATGGAAAACGCAAAACTTTATGTATGTGTTACAATACACTGAATAAAACATGACTGGAAATTTGCTTTCCTTGATCAAATACTCCTCAGTGGTGTACAATAAAAGTGTAATGTGACCGCTGGATTGAACATGGGGACATGTTTCTCCTGTCTATTCCAGAAAGTTTTTGTAGCTCTGGTGCCGGGGGAATGATTATTCTTAATAACAGTACTATGTCTTTTGTACTCTTTAACTGTGTTCTGAGAAAAAACTGGTCTCTTGCACTGAGTTCATAAGAGATGCTGGTGCCAGTATGGCTGTATCAGAAAACTGCTATTGAAAATGAGCACCAACTTCAACCAATCCCAAATTTCGAAAAGGCTGTAGCAGGATAACATTAAGGTTAGGGCTTAAGGGGAAGGTTAGGGTTAGGCTGCAGGACATAGAGGGTTAGGATTAGGCTGTGGGATATAGAGGGTTCAGGTTAGGCTGCAGAACATGGAGGGTCAGGGCTCAAGAAGGGAAGTGTTAGGGTTAGGCTGAAGGAAAGGGATGGTTAGGGATTAGGTGAGGTCTTCGCCTCCACCACCGCTTAATTAATGGAGATCGCTGTCAGTTACCATTCAGCTGCTGCACAATGGGGTGTCACAAAACAGACCGTCGTACAGACAAACCACACCAGTATATTTATCTTGGAGAAGTTTGTAGAGGAAGGGAAGGCGTAATGTAGCACAGACCAAGCACAGTAGGGAGGCATTTGCGTTGCTTGAAACCCATGCAGAGATGGTAATGATGGGTGTCACTAGCCAGCTGGCCACTAATAATTCTTTTCTATTTTTATGTGTCTTTATTTTAGCCTAATTTTTGGAAGAAAATGTTTCCATTCTCATATGAGACCCAATATATTTAGCAACAATCATGGTGAAAAAAAAAGCTTCTTATTTAAAGCAACAGGAACAGGTTGATTCCCTCACCCCCAACACACAGACAGACACGCACACAAAGGAACATCTAATAGAGAAGTTGCTTTTCCAATGTAAATAGATTGACTTGAAATGTAACACGTCATCCCATTTCTTCTACAGGAATATAATTTCATTATCTAGTATTAGAAACCTTCCTCTACAAGTAATACAGAAAAAAACCTATGAAGATCATACACGAGCCCAGCCACGTGTCTGGATGTGTCCTCACAGAGACATGTGAACGTGCTTCTAAGTGTTCGTTATCCCCGCTAATATTATTACATGAGTTCCGATCCCCATGAGGAACAGAAGGGACTCTCAGAAGTGCTGCATCTGAGCGACCTTTAATCGATATCCATTTCTTGTGGTCACGTGAGCATTACCAGCTCAACAGGCTCCAAATTTTCACTCTTTACTTCACTGTGGATTATTTCTACTTTGTAGCCTAGATTTTTTTGTGATCTAGGTGTCTCTATATTAGGCTATATATGGAGGAGAGAGCTATGCATTTCCACTGTTGCATTCAAAATGTGCTTTCTGCAGCCATCTACCTCAGTCTTTTGAGCAAGACATGATGTTATAGTTAATGTTGCGTGGGTTGATGCTCTTTTCCAAAATTTTTGCACTGGGGATCCACATACATTTGTACATATTATTCATTGTAATGTTTGCTTTCGTTTAGTGTTTGTTGATTTTGTGGGAAAAGATAATAGATAGCAACATTTATGTTTTAAACCATCCACTGTGCAGTAAATGGAATGGTGCTTGTAGACTGTGGACTGGATTTGGTAGAAGAAGGCATCACATACAGTAAATGCTAGATTTGTACTTGCCACTATTCATTTCACAGTTATGGGATATGGGGCTGGATCCAGACCTTGTTAAGTGCATGAACATAGTTACTCAAGGGCTAAACCATGTTGATTTCAGGGGGAGCCAAGTTAATTATATTCTTTGCATGCAGGGATATATCTTTAAATTGCTTACTGCACACAGATATTGACCAGCTTTACTATCACACTGTTATTTAGACCTGGGATAGGAAACATCACCTCTCAACTCTAATACTGTTTGCAACAGATGAAATATGAATCCCCTACAATCAACATGGTTTAGCCCAGGAGTAACTAAGTTCATGCACTTAACAAGGTCTGGATCCAGCCCATGTTCCTTATTTTAGCGCTATGAGCAGACTTATGCAAGAGATTTTGAAAAGGTGGGCATTGTGGGCAGGATTCAGAGTTAATAAAGTAAGCTGACTTACGTACGCTATTTACATAGGTCAGCTCTGAAGAGGTACTGCGCATGTGCAGTGCCTATACTTCCGTAACGGAATGCAGCTGCTTAATGCTGTGTTCCATGAGGAAATCAGGCTCCGAATAGGGGGGCAGTGCCAGCCACCATGAGCACGAGATACGCATGGCAGGTGGCCTTAGGCATTTGAATCCTACAATAAGGGCTGGGTTTAGCCCTTTCACACTCTATTCCGCAGAGTTGCGGGGGAGGGGGAGTGTCCTGCTTTCCTGCATGCGGTATTGTGAATCAGAGATTTCGTACGTTAGCCTCAGTTGTTTAGGCTATATACGGAATGTTTTATTAAATCTGGACCAGGCCCTGTATGTGCAACAGACTTTCATCGAATGGCATACTCAATTGGAGGGGACATTCATGACAACAAGACCCTCCGCTAATGCTAGTGGGCCTACAGGCAAATATCCTTTGGGCCCCTCCCTCTGGCTGGTGTTGTGCAGTGAAGATCTTGCAGGATTATTTTAGCTCTGTACCACGGCCGGCCACTTCTCGGACCAGAGCCTTGCCAGTTTCAACCATCATCTGGAGCAGTGGGACATTGGCTGCACTACCGTTATTACCGCCCCTGACACCCACTAAAAAGTTCTGGAAGGCTAGTCCATAATGTATTCGTACGTTTGAATTTAACAGAATTATTGGCTATTAATAGTGTAATGTGCATAATGATGCATCTTCACACAATCTGTCTGCATGGCATAGTTATAACTAATACTACAGCCTCAGCCTTTCTATCTTATTAAGAAAACATTCCTTTCCCTGGTGAAATTCTAGAACTGTAGACATCCTCTATTATCCTAAACAATAATTAGCACCTCATTAGCAAGACCATGTAAATAATAGCTATAATTAAAAAGACAAAATAGCAAAGTGGCCAATTTCTCCAGAATACACAGAGACGGATTTGAATACTGCAATTCCCTTAATCATGGTAACAAGACCTTCAGGTGTTCTCACTTCTCTTGCTCATGAAACAAATCCACAAACGCCCTATCAAGCAGCAGAACGCAGTACTCATAAACAATCCAAGGCCACTCCATATTAGAGCAGAAGAGAGAAAACCAATAATCATTATTACCAACAGGGACCTCAATCCAGCGGTCAGAGCAAATTGGCATGCATCGTGTGTGCCGCAGATGAGCTTGAAAAAATAGGGCAGGCTGCGTGCGATCCACACTCACGCAAAGGTGTTTTGTTTTTTTTAAAAAAAAACACATTCAATCAATTCACTGTAAACGATTCAAGAGATCAGCAAAATATGTAAAATAAAGAGAGACAGAGCAAAGGTATAAACAATAGTGGTTAAAAACTGATATTCTACATCCCCTTTGCAGTACCTACCAGCATAATCTATCATAGGAAATGCACATTAGCAGGTAATCAGAAGCCATACACACAGCACTCAGTGCCGGGAAATGCTGTGCAGAGAAATTATAACCTTCATGTCATTTATTTTCATTGCCTCAATTACTGGACTCCTATTGGCGAGCTGCACGGGCTGCCTCATTTACAATTATAAATGGATATTTAGCTTTTCTTTATGGTGTAATGTATTTTGTAGCATTGCTACATTATACAGTTATTAAGAACACATTATTGCTTTGGTTACGGTTACCTGTTTGGTAATCATAATGTGGCCACTGATACTGTCAACACCATAAGGTCAATTGTATCCTTGCCGACAGCTACAAAAAATAGAAATGTATTATATCAATATTACCGTCCCTCTGCCTATCCTGTCCCACCATTGCTGTATCGCCCCCATCCACTCGTGCCTCTGCTGTGTCCAACTTCTTCTCTGCTTCTTCTCAAACTAAATGTTATTGTGCTGGTGAAAATACCTTTGGTATACTGGCTTCCCTATGCAATCGTTCTGTTGGCCGCTCTACCTCTGTCAATGGCAGTGCGAAAAACTATTTATTTATTAAAAGGCGTTTCGCCATTTAATATATCAAAATGCAAATGCAAGAATCCCAAACTAGTAGTGATTCATAACCCGATTACTGTGTGTTTCTGTTCATTCATGCCACTTCTAAGCAACTGCCATCAGTACTGGCTCTGCATAGATGCCTCTGGTAACAGGCAGTGAGTAGTCTTGGCTATGCTGTGTAGTTCAAATTTTTGCCAATAAAGCATTTGCTTTATGATGTGGAGGAGCCACTGTCTACCTGGATGCTATCGGTAACGTCTGTGACCAGATATTAGCCTGACATTTGGCTGATGATCATGAAATGTTTTTTAAACATAATTTGTTATTTCCTATATTAAATATTTCTCCTCAATGACTATTGATTTGTAAAATGGCTAGTAAGAGGCCCTTCTTCTTTACAGAATAAGACTATTATTAGATAATATACTTTTCCAAGGACAAAGATCTAAAATCTGGGACTGTTTCTGGAAATTAGTGACAGTAGCGGTTTAAGGGTCAGGTAAGTTCTGCTCAATGGATCAGTTTTAGCTTTTGTCCATTTCAGTATTATACTCCCCTCTCACGCATCTCTGGTTGTACGCAATGCCTTGTCCTACGTAAGTGCCTAACCCGGCCTATTCTGGACAATTCAAAAGCCTCTCTCCGCCCACAATGCCTATATTCGGCCAGTGCAGTGATGTCACGCCCTATCGTATGAATCTCTGATCGTAAGTAATCAAGTTAGGTAGATCAGCATTCCGATGCGTAACATCTGGTGCGTGCATACCGCATGCATAAATCAGCTGTCTTTATTAAGTTTGTATCAGGCCTTTTACAATGAACACAACTATGTAAAAGGTATTAATTGGCAATGCAGATATTCAGAGCAACGTGGCTGATTGCAGTCATTGTCGCTGTGCGTCTCATGGCTGTATTATTTAGTGTCACTGTTGATATTGTTCTCTATGAAAAGCATTCATGTACACCTCCAGTACTAGAGCTTAACCCCCGGCACCAGGATCCAGTCACTGCGTCCCAAGCACAATGAAGAAATGTTGTTGGTGTCAGTGTACTGTGATGCTGCTTTGTGAGCACTCTGCGGGTCTTTATTATTAGATGGGTGTTTGACAATCAGTGTTTTCTTTCTAAATATTCAGAGTGCAGAGTCCAATCAAAGAGCCTGTCAATAACTGTCATCCATGATAGAGCTGCTGTTCTGGCTGACTGAGTGTAGACACTGTTGTGGAGAGCTGGTGATGTGTGCTGAATATTTGCTAAACTAAAGGCAATTACAGGTTGGCAGTGACAGATACACTGTCTAATAAAGAGATGTTGGCATCTGCAAAAGCAATCGAGAAAATTCTGTTTTATTTAACTCCTTTATCTCATATAGGAGCATCATTCTGATTAACCCTGTTCTTTACTGCCAAGGAACTGTTATATGCCCACTGTTTGTACAACCCTGCCACAGTACTAGCATGGAAGCTTTATGTTCATACATATACAATGCTGTAGATAGGTATACTATGTAAGTGGTGTGGCATATTATATATACACCACATTATAACATGGATCTCAGGATATCTTAAGACATAGGGCCAGATTTACTAAGCTGTGGGTTTGGAAAAGTGGAGATGTTGCCCATAGCAACCAATAAGATTTTAGCACTGTGAAAGGCCCTGACCCAGGAATTTCCCAGGACTGAGGTGGATTTAAAATGTTTTGTTTTTTTTTTTAACCCGGGTTATTGCACTGTGGTAATGTAAAAGTGGCAAACGTGTGAGTTTTGTGTTTACTTTACTATGTCAGCATAAAAGGGATTGGGTTCCTGGCAATAGCTAGAAAAGTGTCGCACTAGTCAGAGTCACATTCAGTTCCAAGTGGAGAGAATGGTTCTCTTGGGCAAAACTGTCAAGTTCCTTATTTTCTGTTCAGTGACAACCAAAGCAATCACATTAAACTGAAATGAATTAATGTAGAGTTTGTTTTTATTTGTTTTTTTATTCTCATCTCTGTAGGTGCTTCAGTACATCAACTTCTATGTATTACACATGTGGGTGGTAATTAGAGCACCCAGGATAATTTTTTTAAAGTTGTCTCTTTGACCTGTGAACAATAGCTAGAAAGATATTTTGAGACACCTTTTGTGCTGTGTAGGCAACTTTATTTGTATTATGTATTGTTATACTGTGTTATATATTACACATACTGTACCTGTACAAATCATCAGTGTAGCGTTAGCGTTATCATGTGTGATTCAAACTGATTTGTCTTTATTTAATATGTGTATATGTGTATTTTTAAAAGAACAAGTCCTTTACTATAATTAATAATAATAAATAATTCACACTCTGTAATATTATAAATAACCAACATACTATATACACAATGCTCTTTTTTTGCTCTCATCATACATTTTTGTATGTTGATACAAATTCCCCAGTGTAGAACAGCTCTTATTATGTGCCACAATCATGCCCCCAGTACTATATGGTTGTGGGTCTCTGCTTTGAATTGCCCCTTTTTAATAGGGATATTCTCTCTCAGCCATTTCCGAAGTGCCTGGGAAATCAATTAATTCTGCCACACCAAGGCAAAGCAATCGATTTCCCCCAAGACGAGGAGGCAGCGGCGAACAGTGAGTATTGCTCTACCCCCAACCCCACCCCTTCCATTATCCTAACCCTCACTTCTTCTCAGCCTGACCATAAAACTCCGCTCCGCTTAGCCTAAAACTCCACCTAACAGCCTAACCCTAAGACTCCCATCCCCGCAGCCTAACCCTAAGACTCCCCTCCCCGCAGCCTAACCCTAAGACTCCTCTTTCCACGGCCTAACCCTAAGACTCCCCCTAGCCTGACCCTAAAACTACCTGCCCCAAAGCCTGACCCTAGTACTCACCTCTAGTCCGGTGCATGCAGCGGGTCCGATTGAATGAATGGGTAAGCAATTACTATTTTTTCACAATACTAGTATTTTTAAAGAGAGGCAGATGAAAATGAGCTTTTGTCTGCCTGTATTTCTAAAATGCTAGTATTGGACCGGAGACTGCATTCTGTGCTATATATTCTACTCTAGTCCCAGTACATAAAGAAACCCAGCAACATGCAATCTTCCAGGCTGGCCTGTTTATACAGTTTATTTTCTAGCTTCTTCTTATTGCGTTTGGTACAGGTGTATGTAGTGCACTGAGTAGAGCATGAATGTGTTGTACCCAAGGACAGCATGAGGTATAGGTTCGGAAAAAAACATCATGTTATTGGGGACAGCTGGTGTTATAGAGAGACAGATATACTAAAGCTGGCCATAGACCAGAGCGGTTATTGAAAATCACATGAATTCGCTGATAATCTTTATGATTTTTCCACTAGAGTCCTTAACGATATCGGTGCCATGCACTACATTATTTTCAGCCAAAAATCATTAGAAAATGTAAAAAAAAAACTAAGAATTCTCATATACTTATATCGTCCCCCAAAAATCACATTTGCCCATGCACCATCCGGTATTTTGTATTCTTCATACAATTTTTCTTTAAAAATTGACATAACAGGCTGTCCTGAGCATGGGGCAGAGCTAACAATCGCTGCAGGAAGTAGTCATAATAAACTTGCCCATTTGTTGCCCGTTGTTTATATCAGAGATGAATCAGCGTAGGAAAGGTTGTGGAATTCTTGCTCTGTCCATGGTGATAATGCAGAGAATGATGGAGAGAAAAAGGAGGAAAAAGTCATTGTTGGTGTTTAGGTGTCAAATTTGTCTGGCTACTTTAATACAGCACAGGACACAGAGAAAGAAGGAAACGGCAGTGTCACGTGGGGTTTGTAATAATGTCACCAGAAATTTATCGGCAAAGATTTCACTAGTATCGGGAAATGCCCATACACTGTGCGATTTTACATTTTATCGTCTATTTGGCACGATTTAAATCAAACATGTCAAAAGATCAAATAATCGTTCAAAAGCGCTTTGTGGGTGAATATTGGATGATCGACGGGAAAAACGTTACCATACACTTGAGCGATAATTTGGACGATCAGAGGATGATTGGAGAATTGGGCCAATCATCGCTCTAGTGTATGGCCAGCTTAAGGCCTGTAAAGAAGAAGATATTGTAACTATAATTAGATTATAAATGATATGATATGATAAGAAATGAAATGATATAAATGATAAGAAATTAAATATAGAAAGTACTACATAAACAATGGTTGATTTTGATTGGTTGTTACTGGCAACATCTCCAGACTTTCTTTTTACAGGTATTGGGGTAGATCCAGAACTACGTTTGCTGTACGTTTATGCGCGTAGCGTATTTTCGTGCGCGTAAATTCGTTACACTCCCCTCGGCACACCCCTTGCACGTACGTATTTTGTCAAGATACGCTTTCCAAACCCTACCTTAACTTTTGCCAACGTAACCGCATTCATACGCACACGTTCATATGGGCAACACGAATTTACGCAGCTAAGCACGCCCATACTGTACACTTTAAATACAAACCCCCGCCTACTTAACGTAATTCTGACGTATTTTGTACTAACGTAAAATTGGCACGCCCACACGTAAGTATTTACGTGACACATACGTGAATGGCCCATACGTTCACAATTATGCTACGTTAATGTGCGTATTTTCTATGGTGCGCATGCGCGGTGCATACAAAACAGCGATTTTACGTCTGTGCCACACTTAAAATCGCTCCGAAGCGTTGTTCTGGATCAGGCCCATTGTATTAATGTAATGTTATACACTTCTCAGCACTTGTCTTTGCATATTCACTTTGCTAATAATACTTTTTTCCAAACACACTTTTGTACTTGTTCATTAGGACAAATATAATGTCTTTCATTCACTGTCCAATTACACTCATTGCTCTGGGAATGCAGAGCCTTTCAAGGCACCGTGATGCAAGTTGGATCAGAGACATGAGATTTGGCTGGCAGAGAAGTAGCAGAAAGTATTCTTGGAACAGATTATGTCACTCCAGGGCAGATGTGAGCTACATTTTAGCAAACTCCATGTGTGGCATGTGGGCAGCTCAGCGCACAATATGTTCTGTTATTTCTACTAAGCCCCTTGCTTCATGATGCGTGGGAGGACTTTCACTTTAAAAGACTAAAATACTGAAAATCTGTCTCCCCTCCTTTCCCCTTCAGTACATGCCCAGTCCATCTGCCGCCATCCTTTAAGTTGCTAGAAGCTGAATAATAGAGTTCTGGTAATTTTTCCTGACTTCCTTCTGTCATTATTTTAAAACTATTAATAATTGCTGTGCATATAATTGCAACATAGTGGGGCTCCCTAAATCCAATCAAGAGTAGTGAAGCTTGAAGGAAAACAAAAACTGCATTTTTTTTTGTATAACTTTGTTTTATTGGTTTGGAAACACCCACCTGCAACTTTTGCCTAATCCATTTCTTTATAAGCCTTCTGTGCTTTTCAGAAGCGTATTTATCAGACATATTTGTTTATTGTGATTTCTCTGTGTGTTAAAAAAGATTTGGGAGGACCGTTATTCTTTAGCTGCCAATTTAATGTCTCCTGTATGGACCGGATCACGACTTCCGACCCGGGAACTGGCGAGACGTAACCCCTACACTGTATAAAATGTAACTAACAAAAAATAGCAAAACCAACATGCAGCAGAATACATGCGCAGAATTTCCATACATTCAGTTAAGTGTTCGCAAGCGTAAATACTGCCACAATGTTCCTGTGGGGGCTGTGGAAGTTTGCTGTTAGTAGATTCCTGAGGCTAGATTTACTAAATTGCGAAAAAGGATAAGTGGAGATGTTGCCCATAACAACCAATCAGATTCTAGCTCGCACTTTCCTATTACATGCTAGAGAATGTCAGGTAGAATCTAATTGGTTGCTATGGGCAGCATCTCCGTTTTTCACACATAACCTGTGTCTGGTATAAATGATTAGCCATAAACTGTGTGTACTTACGCTATTTTTCAGGTCTGCGTTCAACTTATTTGTGGCAGCACATCTGCTCTATGCATTGACTATATTTGTCCACACCTTCCATTATACTGAACACCCAGGACTGGTGCTAGCATGTCTAGCGCCCCCTGCAAAAACTAAATTCTTCTCCCATCATGTATCTCTAGCCCCCCCCCCCAGTACTTCCATTGTTATCTTGTGTCACCAGCCCCGCCTCTTAGTATTCCCATAATGTGCCACCAGCCCCACCAGTACTCCTATCTTGTGTAACCAGCCCCGCCTCTTAGTATTCCCATAATGTGCCACCAGCCCCACCAGTACTCCTATCTTGTGTCACCAGCCCCGCCTCTTAGTATTCCCATAATGTGCCACCAGCCCCACCAGTACTCCTATCTTGTGGCACCCCTCCGCGGCGCTCTCCTCCTCCGACAGGCAGCTCATACAGTAAGTTCCTGTATGAGCGCCCTTGACAGTTACACAGAGCACCTGACATCAGCCTCTCTATGTAACTGCCATGGCAGCTCATGCAGGCAGAGGGGAGCGCCTCTCTGGCTTGGCGCCCCCCTTCCACGCTTACTGCGCTCCGCCAGCCCTGTGAACGCCCTTCCAATTCAGTAATGGATCACAGTACTTGAATATGGGCATGCACAGTGCACAGGTACGCATAGATACAGGGGCATAACCAAAGGGGTTACAAGGGGTGCGGTTGTTACAGGGTCCGGAGAAGATGGAGGCTGTAGCTCTCCCTGCAGTGTAACCAAGCTGTCAGAGGCTGGCAGCTTAAGATAGCTCTCAGCACTCCATGAATAAATGCTCAGCCATCTTTATAAATTCACTCACTCATAAATTCGCTGGTAGCAATGTATTTATAAATAGCACTCACTACTCATACATGGAGGCCTGAGCACTGGTTTAAGCTGTCAGCCTCTGACAGGTTCTATCAGGCAGACGGGTCCACCCAGCCTTGTCCCCCAATCCCGCCTTGGGTCCGGACTGCTTTCGCCAATGCATAGGTACACTACACAATATGGCATATATCTCAGTGTGGGTAAAGCCCTGTATGCAGATATCCATTTCTTATAATAATGAAAACTCCATGGTGCCACAGATTGTGAGGGAATCTTCTGTGTATAAAGGAGACCTTGTTAATGGTGAAGAAAATACAGTTGTAACATATAGTATGTACAGTTCTAATTTACTTGGTTATCGCAGTTAAACAACATGTTAATTTTAGGGATGTATAATAGTCATATGTATAGTAACACATAATCATTTACAATAAAAACAATGCACTATGGAAAGAGCAAGTAAATTAGCTGCATTCACATTTTATTAGAATTGTAAAACCATTTGAGGCAAATCTTTTAGGGAAATAGACAATAGAAAAAGGGAGCTCAGCTGACGAGGAAGAACTCTTTTACATTTTTCAGCATGTGTGTTACATTTTTAGTGCTCCATTATCTAGGTACACAATTATATCCTATTGTAATTACATTTAGGAACAATAAGTGATCTGATCTGATGATCATTTCAGTTTATATGACTTATTTAGGCATCCTTAAAATGAAATGAGTCTATATGTAACCATCACACACTCATTTGCATTCAGTTGGTATAATGCCTTAAACATTCCTCGATCATCCTAATTAGCTGCAATAAATCAATATAATTATGTCCCTGATTGACAATATGGACGATGCAAACAAAATGATACAAATGTCTAGAGCCTTGAGAGGGGAGGGCTGACCTCTGAACTATTGGATGTGAAGTCATACCAAATGACCTGTGGTCACAACATCAATTTACAATCCTTTACCATGGCATAATAGTTGCAAAATGTCTGCAAAACCTAAGGCTCCAAATCTAGTATCTTTGTAATGAGAGAGGGACTATAGCTGGATACACACTTGTCCAGTCCTCAGATCCAACTGCAGACCAGACTGTTTACACAGTCTTACAGCAGACCATTTATATGCTCTTATCCAGTGTTACGCCAGACCTCTGACCCGCAATGGCTGAAACAATTGCCTCACCGTGCTCACTCTCCTAGTCTTGTCCAGACCACCCTTAAAGGCCATGTTGTATCAAATTGCAAGGAGATTGGGACAGAGCAGTTCCAGGTCTCTACATTTTTAAGCAGACAATTAGGATTGGATGTAACAAGACGTGAAAGTACACACTTATCCAATATCTGACTATTTGACCTGTCGGAGGGAATTTGAGTGTGTACCCAAATTAATACTTCTGTGAAATCTTTTCCTTAGAAGCTTATGGTCCTTCTAGTTAATACCAATGGACCGGATCCAGACTTCACTGCTGATTCGTAACATACAGCATTTGAAATCCTAAATTCTGCACGTAGGAGAACAGTGCCCTCCCCTGCACTTCTATGTGCGGAAGGGATTTACATGTCATGGACCCTACCTTAATTTTTCTACACATATCTCTGTGTATGGTGAATACTGAATCATACTTAAGGTCGTTACAAGCCCTTACTATACAGTTTAAATATGTATGCCCACCCCCCTTGCGAAGACTGAATTCCACAGTATTGGGCGACTGTGTTCTGATGCGGAATTCTTGGTATTGCACATACACCAATTCACAGCTGACTTCTTACTACATAGCACATGTAAATCAGCTGTTTTTCTTAAGTCTGAATTCAACCTAAGGAGGTTATTAAAAGCAAAAGAATATTTAAGAATGGAAGAGAATTTGTAATGTGGTTATTGATAGAAAAAAGAAAGGATTGCTGCACGAAATTTTCTTAATATTGATTGGTAGAATATCATAGATTGTATATGTAAAAAGCAAGATGCATCACGTATTATCTAGGTAGAAAGCAGTCGCGGGACACCGCCAAGCCTCTAAGCATGTGTGTGAGCAGGGAGTAACGTAAGTATCAAATGACAGAACGTTGCCAACCAATCTATCCCTGAAACACAAAACAAAAAATCAAAACAAAAAAGCCGCCTCACGGCGGCGCTTCACTCCTAACGGAGCCCTGACTTGCCCTATGAGTAATGTAATGGTAACGATCTTACCGGTATCAGAGGGGCAGTGAGGATGGGAACGGCTTGGAGGTGGCCCGCGACAGGAGTCCGTGCAGCAACACGTGGATCAGCTGACGCGCGTTTCGCCTATGGCTGTGTCAAGACTGAAGCGTCAGAGAGCGCGTCTGATGTTTATACTCCCTGCTACCAATCATCTTAAAGCTACAGGGTTGCCAAGTAATACAACTCAAAGAAACAGTTTAGCAGAACACTTGGGTATCATTGGTTACTGTTGCATGTCATGCTATATACACAGTGTAGCAAGATCAAATAGTTATAAGAAACCATGTATTTAATAGAAATTAGTAGCTGAGATCTGGAACTCCAAATGAATGATGGTCGTAAGTGGATTACTAGTTACCGATATAAGGTGTTATTTATCTGTGATAGAAAGTTTTTTATTTTGTTTTTTATGTATATATTATGAATGTTATATCACAGCACCTGTTAGTTAACCTGTTAGTTGTAATGTGGTTATTGAACCACAATTATTAGCAGACTAGAAAGACATTTTTATTATATAAGACTGAGGCAGGACTTCAAGTCTTTTAATAAAAGGTTGTATTAAAGGTCTATCTCAGATTTTAGTGATGCTCAGAGGGAAGGATGAGGACAACCTCCCAGCTCTGGTGAAGAAAGCAGAGGAGATGGTGAGGTGTTTGTTGTGGAGAATGACAGTGATGGAACGGCACATGTTGGTGTCTGCCAGCGCAGTGATGCTTTCTCTGGAATTTATACCTCATTATCTTTAATGGCAGTCTGAGCTTTCCATTTTTCTCACTGGATTTGCTGAATACAAATATTATCCATAGGATGCAACATGCATTCTAATTACACATAGGTCTCTAAAGCTTTTTAAACAATTACTAAAATAAATACTTATATGTTATTTAACAATGGCTTATGGCTTATAAGTAACTCACACAATACATTATCAGACTGATTCATTAACAGACCACTCACCACACTCAAATGCTATGATCTGGATTGAGGCCTAACAGAAATGCAAGAGCACAAATGTCCCATTCACAGAGTTGTCTTTATAATAAAAGATCAAAGGAGATTTTATTACTTCCTCTGTTTAAGATAATTGCCTGTTATAATTGCTATAGGACATAGTTTAACCACAGTCAGAGTGGACCTGATTCAGAGACTGAAAATAAGAGCGGAAGGTTACTCCTGGGCAAAACCATGTTGATTTCAGGGGGAGTCAAGTTAATTGTATTCTTTGCATGCAGGGATATATCTTTGTTTTTGCTTACAGCACACAGACACTGACCAGCTTTACTATTACACTGTCATTTAGACTTGGGCTGGGAAACGCCACCTCTCAACTCTAATACTGTTTGCAGTAGATAAAATTTGACTCCCCTGCAATCAACATGGTTTTGCCCAGAAGTAACTTTCCTCTCCTATTTTCACTCTCTAATTAGGTCCAGTATCACAAACGCACTGTGACATAACACTTTATTCTGAGATGTAAAATTAGCACTTTTACAAAAGAGTAATGAAACACTTCCACTGCAATATGTTTATTGTGTGACGACAATAAATAGTCCCTTCCATGTCAATACCCAGCAAGCGCTTACATAAAAGTATATGTATGGTAAATACAAAATATGGGAGAATTTCAAGAATTTCATGCTAACTTGGCAATTTCTATATTTATAATATGTGAGATTTTGGCTAATCAGAAATGCTGCATGAACACACTATGATCAATCAAGATGGTTTCCGGTAGTAAGGTGCTGCAGGCAATCATTACCTGACGATATTCCTACCTACATATTAAGTGCACATTATTTATTATTAAGTACACATTATTTATTATTAAGTGCACATTATTTATTATTAATTACACATTATTTATTATTTGTATTGCAAGAAAGAACCAGAAGACACATAATTTCCTATCCTACTTGTAAAATCCATACGCTATGGTGTAATGTGCACACCTTAAATAATTGCCGTCCAATCCAATCGCAAATGCAGTCCAACCCACAAAAGATTAATTATGAATAGGAAAGATATCCAAAAGCACTAGTCACAACACCAGCCAGCGCAAGTTACCACTAAGACCACAAGACCTTCACTACAAAAGCTCCTGTCTTCAGTGTTGGACATGGTCTTTTTAACAGTCAAGATCAGAGAAAGGTCTTCTGACCTCTATAGGTGATTCCTCTGGTCATCTCGAATTCCTTGGTCTTCATTGGATCCTTGTTGTTCCATTGTCCCATGTCTGGAGGTTAATCAGCATAATGTACAGGTGTTCCTAGCCTAGTTAGCGGTGTCAGTTATCCTATATAAACATGCACATTTAATATTATTTACTATCTATGAGCCTGATCCAGATCTAAGATCATTTTACGCATGCAAGCAACCTAAGTTACACACTACTAAGGATAATGCACTCCCCCTGGCACTCCACTTGCACGCACGTAACTTAGCGGATTTACGTGTTGAGAACCCTACTTTAACTTTTCATTGCGTATCTCTGGTTATACGTATCGCCTTGTCATATGTAACCACCTTGTCAATATGTATGGCCAGCCCATACTGTACATATTTAAATGCCTCCTCCCACCCACAATGCGTGTAATCGACTTGCGTAGGAATGTCACGCCCTATCATACTGAGTTACATACAAGATACATGCATATGATGCATGCACAGTGCGTTCCCACAGCCAGACTAACACATATAATGACTTAGCTGTCATTATTAAGTCTGGATCAGGCCCTATGTCTATAACTTGCATACACTATATACACTATATGCAATCTTTTAAAGCATAGCTCCCTGTCCCCTTGATTGCGGCCCTCTCTGCAAGGACAGCATTTTTGCCCCATTTATGTCAACCTTTATATGAGCATTGGAAAGGACATATATTTTTTAAGTACAACATTAGTCAACTACTTGTTGTCTATAGAGATGCCTGGAGGATAAACTAATTTCAGAAGGAAATATGGAATTTTTATTAACGTTATTCCTATGATTAGGATGTTGAGAGTAGGAGCTATTTGCTGTATGGGATTTTGCTTATTAATAAAGAAAAGATAGATGACAGGTAACATGCGCAATACATAGTCCAGAGTCCATTCTCCACACAGGAAGCGGCTCTGATCACTTTGTGTACAAGATACGCATGGTAGGTGGTCAATGGCATTTACATTGTACTGTAAGGGCTTACTTACCGTATATTTCAGTATTCCGCATGGAGGGGTTTCTGGGCACGGATCCACCATCCGCACATAGGACAGCAGAGGGAGTACCCTGTTCTCCTGTGTGTGGCATGTTGGATACCAAAATCCGTATGTTAGCCTTCACAACATACGGATTTAACCCTTAGCTCTGGATCCAGCCCTGTGTCTTTATATTGTGCTAGTGAGTCTATAAAATGAAATTTAAATTGTGTTCATCAATTATAATAAAGAATTTAAACAGAAATATATAGCAATCAGAAGATCAGGAGTGCGCACAGAAACAGTTTCATTAAACCAGTTCAGTTTAGTCTATGTCCGATTGAAGTTCAAAACAGAGTATATATATCTCAATCTTCAAGTGTGATATCACACTCAGTACCCTCTTTCCTTGCACTAGGACCTCCACAATAAAGTCAGCAGCTCACTCCACAGGTGGCTGGTTTCTTGCTCCGATCCTTCCAATTTAAAGATAACTAGAAAAACAGTGCAATAACGTTTATTAAAAATAACACACACAGTTAAAATGTGCGTAAGGTTAGTGTAAATGAAGCATGTAATCAGACTTTATCACCGAAATATACAGCTATGCAATCAGACGCTATTACTGGGTCAGTGATGCGAAGTAGCAGCCGCCAGCTCCAAGTACCACGTTTCCAGAGTTTGTCCAGGCAATTTAAGGTGAAAGCAGAAGAGTCATATGTCTAACCCTACGCATTTCATCAACAAGACTTCATCAGGGTGATGACGTACATACGTCCTAAGAGGTCTTTTATAGCAGCAATATTGGGCTGGATTCAGAAAGTGCTTGAAATTAGTTACTCTTGGGATAAACCATGTTGACTGCAGGGGAGTCATATTTCATCTGTTGCAAACACTATTAGAGTTGAGAGGTGATGTTTCCGATCCCAAGTCTAAATAACAGTGTGATAGTAACGCTGGCCAGTATCTGTGTGCAGTAAGCAATTCAAAGATATATCCCTGCATACAAAGAATACAATTAACTAGACTCCCCCTAAAATCAACATGGTTTAGTCCAGGAGTAACTAATTTCAAGCACTTATTTAAGTCTGGATCCAGCCCAATGTGAGAGAATTTCATTAACTCCTTGTGCACTGAGCAATTTATCAACATTAACTTAACATCAAGAACACTGAATATCAAGCAGTATGAAAGTGCCTTATTATAAGATGTAGCTAAACACAGACCTAAATACAAATAGAGGCAGATCTCTAAATTAGTTTTCCGTTAAGAAGAATATTTATTTTCTTATAGTATCAATGACAATAGGGGAACTGGAGCAATTCTAAAGATTTTTGGGAAATAATAATAATAATATATTTAGCTAGTAATTGCTCCCGTATATTGTCATTATATATATATATATATATAGATAGATAGATAGATAGATAGAGAGAGATATATACATACAGATAGATAGATAGATAGATAGATAGATAGATAGATAGATAGATAGATAGAAAAATATGTGCATGTTATTAAAATATGTACGCAAACATACGCTATGTAATTTTACGTGCGAAAAACGCTCCCAAAGTAAAAGTCACCATACACAATGTGGATTCAAAATACAGAAATGCGCAATAGATATTTCCATTAACATTCTAAATATAGAACATTATAAATACAATGCACCAAAATACAGCATATCTCATTTAAAGATTTGAAATTCAGAACGTTTAAAATGAAAATCATGCAGTGTTCTCCCCAGGGCATTTTAGCCGGGTGCTCCACCCGGCAATTTTAGCTTACCACCCGGCCAGACCTGACCAAAACGTTGATTGTGATCTCCAGCTTTCAGCCC
>WWET01001290.1:146213-164349 GCA_011038615.1 Limnodynastes dumerilii | reverse complement strand
TAGGGAGACCCTTTTCAAATATGTGATTGTAGTAGCAAGAGTAAGAAAACCTTAATATTTTGCTCCTAATTTTTACTCATCGTTCTAACTCTAACATTATTATACTCTCTAAACCTAGGCCTAAGTGTATACTGAACCATAGGCGTATCTATAATGAGTGCAGGGTGTGCAGTGCACACAGGCCCCTCAGAACAGGGGGTCCTGTGGCAAGCATCAGGGGAAGGGGGGGGGGGCATTCACAGGGTTGGCAGGGGAAGTGGGGCCATTCAGCATCTATTTATTTCCTCTAAGATCTTCTGGAGGGAAGAAATAGATGACAAATTAGTTCCGCTTCCCCTGCGGTGGGACTGTCCCCATTCATGTGCCAAAAAAGGGGCGGAGTCTAACACAGCTGTAAGCCCTGCCCTCTTTTGACCCACGAATCAGGGCAGTCCTGTCTCAGGTAAGGGGGGCCATGTGCAAATCCTGCAAGAGGGCCCCCTCACTTCTTAAAACGCCCCTGTACTGAACCATTAATCAGACTAAACTTATGCCTCAATGAGATTTGACTTATACCATCTTAGTGCATTTGGGGGTCATCTCACCTTTCCTGGATTTGTAAAACACAATGGAGCATTTTCACCCCCATGTGTGAGTTAGCTGCGGATAGAACCGCAGGACAGACCCGCACCTGGCCTGCCCCTAACCCGCCCCCTCGTTTTTAGGTGCCTTATGCCACTGAAGACTGCAATAGGGCTACATTATCTTACCGTGCGGAGTTCCCTTCTTAAGAAGGAAACTAAGCATGGACATTGCTTCTCCCCCCTCCTCTCCGGCTAATCTACATCCCTCCCCCCTCCCACTTCTACCTAAACGCTCCCCGAGCCGGCACTAGCATACTTCTTTCTAAATAAACTACTCCGTGTAGTCTTTAAAGACTGTACAGAGGCAATCTACATACGTAACCGATACGTAGATTACGCAAATGTACTACTGCTCATGCACAGCAGTTACATTCGGCAAATTATGCCCCTAAGAAGCCAGAACTTCTCATGTGTGAATACGGTACAATGCCCCCATCCACGTCATGTCCTCTTTTCAGGCTGTAGATTCCAGTGGTGTTGAAGAGGGACACCCAAGCTCGATGCCCTAATAAGTAACTTGTACAGAGTGAGACACAAACATACTAACACCGCAGAAACATCATGAAGAAAATCACTTAATTACAAGGCCTCATAAACTAGGGTTCTGCTAACAGAATTTTTTATGCGCAAAGGGAGTGACCTCCTCTCGCACGGTGTTATGATACAACGGGCATCTGGCTTTGGATCTCCGCTGCTGCTGCACTTAGAGCTTCTGAAACAGTTCACTCAGCTTTTTTTTACTTACCCCTTCAATTTGACAATAACATACCTCATCCTGGTCCAATCTGCTCCCTGCGAGCCTGGGAGCTAAGTTCATATTATTTACTAATACGTACACTCCGCTTGCTGTCCCGCGATGACATATAAGCTTTCTTCAGCATCAGAAGATCTTCATTATTCAATGACGTTCCAACGATGGGTTTTTTTCTGTGCATGCATCGTGCGTGAACAGTTCATGCTCAGAATGATTATCCCTACCCAGGCCATTCCCATGCATGTCTCCGGTTGGGTAAGTCGCATGCAGGAATCAGGGCTGCTAATTCCTGCATGTTATTCCCTGAACCACCACTGTGTAAAAAAGTTAATATAATAATGTATTTATTATTAGTATATTAATATAATATTATTATATGAATATATTTACAGCAATCATACTGAATCACCAATGGTCAGAAGTATATATTTATTTATATAAAAAATAGGGAGACCCTTTTCAAATATGTGATTGTAGTAGCAAGAGTAAGAAAACCTTAATATTTTGCTCCTAATTTTTACTCATCGTTCTAACTCTAACATTATTATACTCTCTAAACCTAGGCCTAAGTGTATACTGAACCATAGGCGTATCTATAATGAGTGCAGGGTGTGCAGTGCACACAGGCCCCTCAGAACAGGGGGTCCTGTGGCAAGCATCAGGGGAAGGGGGGGGGGGCATTCAGCATCTATTTATTTCCTCTAAGATCTTCCGGAGGGAAGAAATAGATGCCACAATTAGTTCCGCTTCCCCTGCGGTGGGACGGTCCCCATTCATGTGCCAAAAAGGGGCGGAGTCTAACACAGCTGTAAGCCCTGCCCCCTTTTAGCCCACGAATCGGGGCAGTCCTGTCTCAGGTAAGGGGGGCCATGTGCAAATCCTGCAAGAGGGCCCCCTCACTTCTTAAAACGCCCCTGTACTGAACCATTAATCAGACTAAACTTATGCCTCAATGAGATTTGACTTATACCATCTTAGTGCATTTGGGGGTCATCTCACCTTTCCTGGATTTGTAAAACACAATGGAGCATTTTCACCCCCATGTGTGAGTTAGCTGCGGATAGAACCGCAGGACAGACCCGCACCTGGCCTGCCCCTAACCCGCCCCCTCGTTTTTAGGTGCCTTATGCCACTGAAGACTGCAATAGGGCTACATTATCTTACCGTGCGGAGTTTCCTTCTTAAGAAGGAAACTAAGCATGGACATTGTTTCTCCCCCTCCTCTCCGGCTAATCTACATCCCTCCCCCCTCCCACTTCTACCTAAACGCTCCCCGAGCCGGCACTAGCATACTTCTTTCTAAATAAACTACTCCGTGTAGTCTTTAAAGACTGTACAGAGGCAATCTACATACGTAACTGATACGTAGATTACGCAAATGTACTACTGCTCATGCACAGCAGTTACATTCTGCAAATTATGCCCCTAAGAAGCCAGAACTTCTCATGTGTGAATACGGTACAATGCCCCCATCCACGTCATGTCCTCTTTTCAGGCTGTAGATTCCAGTGGTGTTGAAGAGGGACACCCAAGCTTGATGCCCTAATAAGTAACTTGTACAGAGTGAGACACAAACATACTAACACCGCAGAAACATCATGAAGAAAATCACTTAATTACAAGGCCTCATAAACTAGGGTTCTGCTAACAGAATTTTTTAATGCGCAAAGGGAGTGACCTCCTCTCGCACGGTGTTATGATACAATGGGCATCTGGCTTTGGATCTCCGCTGCTGCTGCACTTAGAGCTTCTGGAACAGTTCACTTAGCTTTTTTTTTACTTAATCTGAAGTATATATATATATTTATATATACCTACATTAAAATTATTCTCATAAATATATATATATATATATTCAGATTTGTTACATTAAATATAATTCATCCATATAGGAGTACTAAATATAGGTAACAATAATGTACATATATAATTTTTAGGACAAACAAATAAAAAATAATCTTAGGACCATTAATAAAGCATCCTTTACCTAGTGTTGTGTGCACTAAATAATACAAACAGGTAGTAATGTGGGAGGGATTGCAGGAGGAAGTGACCAGTCAGAGGGAGTTGACCAATGAAAATGCACACAGCAGAAGAAAAGTACCGTAAGTATTGGAAGAAAACAGAAAATGTCAGCTTGCAAGATGCTCAGAACGCCATCTTGAGGTAGCGTTAGTTTTACTCTGGAAGCGCAGTGACAAACTCCACTCCCAGACTTAGTAAATAGCGTAAAGTGCCAGCCCACATTAGGTTGAATGGGCCGACGAATACATGTGAACTTTCCATGCATCGCCATGGAAACTGTTGATTTTCATGGCGGTGCTTTATTTGTAAATAAGAAAAACTTTGTTTTAGGATGATAATGGCAGTTTTTGTACGAAAAACAGCATATGTCATAAAACTGAAGTTTGTAAATAGAGCCCTATATCTATACAATAATAATAAGCTGTATTATGTAACAAACAAGTGCATATACGGGATTCAAGTGTAATAGATGTAGCTTTAATCAAACTGAATGGCCATAATTATGTGAATGCACAGACTCACTAAAACAATTTAAATGACTCTTAAGAACATATAAACTTGATTTAAATGACTCATTTCATTGTGTGCTGAGCGTCCTGCCAGAATGTTCTGTAAGGATTTGTATTAGTGAAAGCACAGTACACTAAGGGCATGGAAAACACGATGCTAATGTTTAATTCATATAGGCTTAACAGTGCATTGTTTCATTGCCTATGTTTGTAAATAAAGCTGATGTCTTAGAGCGTCATGACTTACCATGACTAACTGCACAGAGTACATATTATCCATACAGACATCCTCAGAGTAAATACATAACTTAGTCATAGCGTGCGGTATCAGGTATGTTGTTTTTCTCTAGCATAGATGCCTGTATAATGTCTGCATTGCACATTGTAACCACAGACAGTCAGCTGTGATGCGGCTGACCTCTAGAAGCCTGAAATAGCCTGATAAATCATTACACAAGAGAAGTATAGACAGAGAGAAGCAGAGGGCCTGAATCATGGCCTGACTCACAGAGGGCTTCAGGAGAGTTGTGTATCTGTGGGTCACTCCACACATCAATGTCATATAAGGGCATCACCTCCATCAGTTTTTCTAATACTACTCTTTATCTGAAAATGTATATGAAGAAACTGGCAAACATATGAGTTACTATGTTTAATAAAATCTAACACAAAGAACAGACACACATACCCTCCAACATGACCCATTCCATTAGGTTCAATTTAATCCACTCCTGAGCTTCCAACTGTCACTCACCTGGTTTAAAATAATTAACTGATATTTAAAAAAAATGATTTGCCTCTTCCAACAAAGGTGGTTACTATAGTAACTGACAGTTGGAAACTGTGGAGCAGAATATTTTGTACCTAATGGAATGTATTTTGTACCTAATGGAAAGGGTCATGTTGGAGGGTATGTACTAATACCAGTCCTAATGGTCTGTTCTGGCTAAATGGGCTCCTGTACCAGGTTCTGGCTCAGCAATTCCCTACCCCCTATACTCACCTTCCAGTCCTGATTACTATAGCAGTGATATGGGGACAGACATCCACAGCTCTGCTAAAGTGACAAGTGAGTTCTTAGCTCATATGATAAAGTGTAAAAGCAGATTTTACTCCTTATCATACATGCATATGAGAGCAGAGGAAAGACACGCCTCGTCGGTGGGTCAACCCACACCCCCTTCACGGACACACCCTCCAGGTGTACCCGTTTTCAATAAGTAAATGTTGGAGGATATGGGTACTGGCTCCAGGGCTGGGGTTGAGGTATATTTTATTTGGTTTTAACCCTTTCCCTTATATCTCTCACCTTACAGATCACTCACTTTGGGCCTGATCCAGCGCTACGAAAATTCGCACGACGGGCGAATGCGAACGTACGCTCGTCGTATCAACCTACACGCCCCTAGCACTCCCATAGTAAAATCCCTGCTTACGGCGGCTATACCCTACACTGGGTACGACCGTCGGCCGTACGAAAATTCGCAGAAAATACGCTGAGAAAATACGCTTAGCACGCCCATACTGTACAATTTAAATGGCTATCCCCGCCTCCCTGTAGTAAAACGGGCGCCCAGCCGACCATCGTAAAAAAAATACGCCCGGCGAGCGAAAAATACGCTAACGATACGCCCGCTATTCGCTCATGACGCGCGGGCGACCGGAACCTGTCATACTGGGCATGCGCATTGCGAATTTTTTGACGAAAATTCGCATACGCTCGTCGTACGCTCGCTTGCGAGCGTTGCTCTGGATCAGGCCCTTTCTGAGTTTTACTGATGTGTGAAAAAAATCCAATTTACTAGTACTTTCTAAAATGAAACATATGTAAGATATAAATGAATTATACATAAATACATAAATGTTTTGCCACAAAAGATGTACTGGTAAATGTAACAGTTAGCATTTATGGACCCCACCTGAGCCATCCTAACATATAAAGGGTACATCTGGATAAGGCATAAGGGCTTTAACACGCCCTAACTGTACCATTGAAATGCTTCCCATCCTGTGTAGGTGTATAGGATGGGAAACAGTGTCCTAGAACTCAAACAGGCCTGCACCATCCAATTATTCCTACCCAGTCGTGTCATTTTCTATCTCTGGTCCAGATTTGATGCCCTTGACTAATCTGCAGAGGGAAGCAAATACAATTAGTCAGTGCCAATGCCTGCCAGTAAACCTCCAGGAGAGCACAACACTTAATTATGTTCCAGTGAAGTCCAAACCTGGGCTGTGGAGAGAACAGTGGTGGCATTGGTACCACCAGACAGGCCTCTTCTTCTAGTTTGGGGTGACACAGGGATGTCAATCCACCCAACAAGGTCCAGCTCCCATCTGCTTGTTGCTTGAAGAGAAAACGATGAAAGATAGAAAGGTTCCCTATCCAGGGCCTCCCTGCCTGCTCTCCTGCCACGCTGCTCCCACTTCTTGTCATGAAGCCAATTCCGGTCTGTTGTGGTAGTGGGGTAGCATGGCTCTCTCCTTGCTTTCCGGAATGGATAGATACTTGAATATCATATTAGGAATATCATATCATTAGTTGAGAGGAGCTGCCGTATGATACACTAATACCCCTTTCACATCGAGGCATGGCCCAGGAATAAGCCAGGTCATATGTCCGTGTGAATGATTCATTCCCAAACGTGCAACCAGGGTTATTATTACCATGTTGGAGCTGCATATACTATGGTATGAAAGGTGATCCTGGGTTATTCTACCTGGAGTCTATTAAAAGCAGTTCACTGGCAGATGGGGTCTGTGACAGCCTCTGCTACATCATCTATATGAGCTTCTGCTGTCCCCTTTTGATGACTCTGCTTGATAATGCAGGGACGACACTGGTCCAGTGTTAAAGGCGATGACATGGGATTTACCCCTGAGCAAAGTGTTGTGTGAAGAGATACTACACATATTGGGCCTGATCCAGAACAACGCTTCAAAGCGAATTTACGCATGGTGGAGACGTAAAATCGCTGTTTAGAACGCACTGCGCATGCGCACCATAGAAAATACGCATATTCACGTAGCGTAATTGTGAACGTATGGGCCATTCACGTATGTGTCACGTAGATTTACATTACTCCAAAATACGTCTAAAATATGTGAAGTAGGCGGGGGGTGGTATTTAAAGTGTACAGTATGGGCGTGCTTAGCTGTGTAAATTCGTTCAGCCCATACGTACGTGTGCGTATGACAGCGGTTATGTGTGAAAAAGTTAAGGTAGGGTTTGGAAAGCGTATCTTGACAAAATACATCCGTGCAAGGGGTGTGCCGAGGGGAGTGTAGCGAACTTACGTGCACGAAAATACGCTCCGCGAATAAACGTACGGCACACGTAGTTCTGGATCTACCCCATTGTGTGTTCACTGATTGGTGAGAAAGGGGTATAAGAGTGATCATTTATTTTATACGCTACGGTCCGGATTCACAGATACGTAGTTTTCATCTTACGGACGTTGTTTTAAGAATTGAGCTACTAAGTACAGAAATGGTACGTAGATAGCGTAAATAAGCTGCTACACATGCATAGTTGCTCAATTCTTAAAACAACATACGTAAGACGAAAACTACATAACTGTGAATCCGGACCTAGACCTAGTCAATATGAATTACAATATGACATAACAGGCAAAAAACTCTAGACAGTCTCATGATCAGGTTATACATAGATTGTAGAGAGGAACTCATGTCCCATGAATCATCTCAACAAAGTCCCTATTCTCGGGCAATAATGTAATTGACGTCTCAGAACAATAAACAAATGCCAGTGCAGTGCTGGATTTATTAAACTAGAACATGTGCATTAATGTACTGAACACGGGTCTGTGCTGACATTTTCCTTTATCACTGAAACAGTGATAACAAATACCCCAATAATATGAAATCTCCTAACTTGCTTAGGGACTTAGTTGCCGCTGCTTTGGCCCATTTTCGACACTGATACAGAAAACAGCTTAACAGTGGCTGTATCAGTGCAGTCACCCCTTTAATAAAGAATCTGTCAGTTTCCAGAAAGGGAACAATGCTGCATGCTCTTATGTAGACAAGGTACTCATTCTGATTAAAGTTAGGCTGCAGGACAGGGAGAGTTGGGGTTAGGCAATGGATAGGGAAGGTTTGGCTTAGGCTGCAGAGAGGGGAGAGTTATGATTAGGATGTGGGATGAGGATAGTTAGGGTTAAGGGAGGGTTAGTGTTAGTGTTAGTTAGGCTGTATGAAGAGGATTGTTAGGGGAGGGTTAGGAATAGGCTTCAGGATGAGGATAGTTACAATTAGGGATGGGTTAGAGTTAGGCTGCCGGACGAGGATGGTTAGAGAAGGGTTAGGAATAGGCAATGGTATGAAGATGGCTAGGGGTGAGTTAGTGTTAGGCTGCTGGATGAGGATGGGTAGAGTAGGGTTAGGAATAGGCTGTTAGATGAGAATGGTTATGGGAGGGTTAGTGGTAGGCTACAGGACAAGGATGGTTAGGGGAGGGTTAGTGTTAGGCTGCTGGATGAGGATGTGTAGAGGAGGGTTAGGAATAGGCTGTTGGATGAAGATGGTTCTGGGAGGGTTAGTGGTAGGCTACAAGACGAGGATGGTTAGGGGAGGGTTAGGAATATGCTGCAGGATGAGGATAGTTACAGTTATGGAAGGGTTAGGGTTAGGTGCAAGAAGGTTAACTTAGGGTTAGGTTGCGGGGGGGGGGGGGGTTAGGGTTAGGCTGTGTAGAGGGGAGGGCTAAGGCTAGGATGAAGTAAACTTACCTGCTGCCATGATAGTCTTGGTAGAAACAGCAGTCACAAGAGTGAAGAAGTCTCGCCAGAAAAAGAGATCTGTTGAAAGACATATCATCGTCGTGATAAACTGTACCCACTTGTGCCATAACTATTGTCATCTACGTGCACATATATAGCGTGTCTAGGCAAGCGCATGAGAAGCTAGACTGATAGGTGAAACTTCTTTATAAAGCAGTGATAAAAAAAAAAGACACATACACAAGAGCTCAGATCGCAATGCTTTCACATGAAGATATAGGATGCAGCATTAGGATAGAATTATGTAAGCTAGCCCCCGCACACACCCCTGCAGTCCCCTCGTACAGACGCACAAGGGTCACATATGGGGTGCAGGATCATAAGGCTTTAAATCCCTTACTGTATGATTAGCAACAAGTGCGTAAGGTAAGTGGACCCGCCCCCGCCATTGAAAATACACTTCCACATTGAAACTCAGCAGTTGTCGGCTGTGTTACGATGCAGAAAATCCTGTGTTATCAATTCTGGACCACAGGATATAAATTCATGTTTTATATATTTAGCAGAAGGACTGGAGCAGAAGATATTATATATTGACAGGCAGCGGAACAGCAGCATCAGAAAGCCTCTACATCTCAGTCTGCCCATTGTTACAGATGCTTCAGCTCCACCAGGGGTGGAAGGTGATCGCAAGGAGGCGGGATCTGAGTCTGGATGGGTGGAACTAGGTTGGAGCTGCTCGGGACCACTGTCTGATAGAAGCTATCAGAGGTTGACAGCTTAAAACAATGCTCAGCACTTTTTACATGAGCGCTATAGCACTCAGCCCTCATACATGGAGTGCCAAGCGCTGCTTTACACCGCTGTGCTCCACCACCCGTCACCTACAAGAGGACTGGAAACTGAGAGTTTACCCCCTGGCCATATATATATATATATATATATATATGCCCCTGCCCCGTTCTTTAATTGTGTGCAACAAAAAAAATCAGCCAGTGTTTACAAGCATGCAGTTTATTTTTCTCTATGTAATAATTTGCAATGCCCCTGCCCCCTGTTCTTTAATTGTGTGCAATAAAAAAAAATCAGCCAGTGTTTTCAAGCATGCAGTTTATTTTTCTCTATGTAATAATTTGCACCCTTCACATTGCAATATGGATTGTCCAGGTGCTGTTTTGCACCTTTGTGCCCAATTAACATTAACATAGAAACATAGAAAGTGACGGCAGATAAGAGCCACATGGCCCATCCAGTCTGTCCAGTTGTTTATTTAAAACTATACTGACCCTAGACCCTGTTTACCCTCAATTTAGTGTGAGATTTAGGATATCCTTATATTTATCCCCAAGCATGTTTAACTGTTCTACTGTGTTGGCCTCAACCACCTCAGATGGGAGGCCATTCCACTTATCTATCACCCTTTTAGTGGTCATTTTTCTGCAAATTTCCTCTGAAGTCTGGATCAGTAACTAAATGCAAAACAAAGAAAAAGGTTTCCATCGTTGTAGCTTCTGGCAGAAGTGACCTTAAGTCCTCCTTATTGGACATCTTAAGATTTAGGCACACCGCATAACAGGACAATAAATATCCCTTTTGTATTTTTGTTTAGTGCGTAAGCATCTAACAATATCTTTCCTGTAATGTTATGTAGTAAATGAGCTTGTGTACTGCCCCCACCAAAAAGATGCAGATGCTTTTCTGCAGTAATGTTGTAGTAAGGAGCCCAATGGTTAATGGCTTCTGTAACTAAAGTACTGTGTCCTTAAATGCTCGCTACTTTGCTAATAGTGTTTCATGGTGTAATCCCTTTAAATGCCTAACCTCCACCATCCTGCCAGCAAGATGACATTTGATTGCTTTTATTTTTCAACAGCATCTTATGTAAAATTTATCAACCAAAGAAAATCCTCTTTCCACATGGATACCGTTTAAATATACAAATGAGAAGATGGAAATACATATTAGAAGGAAACCACTTCTCCAGGCTGTCTCCTGATATAAAAGCACACAGCCCATGGTTTTCAAGCAAACAACCGATGAAATATTTAAAGTATGAGAGAACCACACTTACTTAATTCATTTTCTTCTAGAGCACCCTGTAATTTTCTGGTAATTATTGTTTTTAAAGGGTGGCACACAAAAATAGATGGGCCAGCTGAATACAAATTGTCTTTTTTTAAAGACTGAGGGTTTCTGAAATTCCATAGATTTCAGCAGCAATGTCTGCCAAGGAAAAAAATGTTGACTTGGTAAAATTAGAAATAGCTGTTGAAGCTTTAAATTACAGAGAGACATGAGAGAGAGAGAAAGAGAGAGGCCGATCCGTGTGAGAGGGATTGACCAACATTGTGGGGAACATCCAGTGTGTAATTCCTAGGCTAGAAAAAGATGATATATTATTTCCAATGTGGACACATAAAATAGCATGTTAGAAAGGATGTTGCGTGTTGTCTGTACCTGCAGAGTTGTTTTCACAAGCTTATTATGTCTTAAAATCACATCTTTTTACCAGTGAATGGGAATTAGACAAGAGTAGGAAAAACTGTGTTTTTGGGACTTCGCTATAATGCAGACATTTCAGTAAGTTAAGTTGCAGACACATTCGTGTTAATTGTAATGTCTGAAGCGGAGAAAAGATTTTTCCTAAAAATCGTTTTGCAAATGAATTTCAGGGATATTGTAATAGCAACAACATAGTGCTGCACCAATGGGGTGTGGCCTATTTGGGTGTGGGTCCCTGGAAAAAACACCCACATTTTGATTGGGCCATTTTCTTACAGCCGGTTTTGAACTGGCTGGGATTACGATTGCATATGCCTCGAACACGGTGCTCCGAAAGGTAAGGCTGTATACTACCCCAACCCTTCCCCTAATTCTAACTCTAACCCTCTCCTTCCATTACCCTAACCCTCCCTTCCCCGCAGCCTGACCCTAACCCACCATCTCCCACAGCCTGACCCTAATCCTCCCTTCCCTGCAGCCTGACCATGACCCTGGAGAGGTTACTCACCTTTCCCGTGGCCTGGGTCCTGTGGCGGTGGCGTTTCCGAAATGCAATGGTTGAGAATGCCGATTGGTATACTCACCCATTCTGAAAAACAATTCTGAACTGAAGGAATATTCGAAATAGGGACATCCGAAAAGGAACTTTCGGAAGTCCTTATTTTGGAAATCAGACATTCTAATCGGGGAGTGCAACCGGTCCTATTCTGACAAGAGGTGTGTCCTATGAATATCTCCACCCATGGATATGTCTAGTTCTGCCAGGAAAACCATTTCTCTATACAAATTGCAGCATCAGTATTTATTGATTGTTAAATTGTCAGTGAATAAACACTTTCAGTAACATTGTGTAGACTGTGAATAGGAGATCCGCTGACTTCTTTATCTTTACAGAAAAGATAAAAGTAGGTGACACTGCAGCAGACTAAGAAGAGACCTAAGTGTATTCTTCATTTCTGACTCCTTTATTGAAGTCAACTGCCAGTTTTTAATAACATCTTGGCCTCCATGAAATTGGTAATCTCTTTAGGTCTCAATGCAAGGAAATAGGAAGCAACTTCTAAATTCATGCAACAATGACTTCTTGAACTGAATAAGCATCAGGGAAATTGCCAAACGCTTCAGGGAGTCAGGAGATCACCGATCTTCATGGAGTCTCCCTGATATTTAGGTGAGTTGGCAAATATTATAAACAAAATGATGTGTTTTGTAACATAGAGCATTTTGCCATACAACAATAAAAAAGGTTCTATTGATAATTAGCAATTCCTTGTTTAGTTTCTTCAAGCTGCTTTCCTTGAATATATACTGCATGCACAGTGCCTATACTTTCACAATCAAAGTGCGGAAATTAGGCTTCACAAGGTGGGCCAGGCCCCTCACTATGTGCAGGATATATGCATGGTGGGTGTGCTTTGCCATTTATATTCTAACATATGATCCTATATATTTATTGTGGCCCCAGCGCAGGAATCAACTATCTGCATGTAAGCGTGCAGGGGGGAGCACCCTGTTCTTCTGTGTGCGGTATTGTGCATCAGAAGTTCCGTACGTTCGCCTCTGTTCAAATATATAATGAGTAGGACACAGATTTTTGACACAGAGAGCGGTGGCAATGATGACAAACTGATTCTTTGTTCCACGGGCGCTTTAAGAAATGTATGGGTCTGTGTGCAGTGTTTGCGCACCCACCTACATTTTCGGCCTGGGGGAATTTTTGTTTATATATATTTATAAGAAATTTCTCTCATTGTGAAATGGAATAGAGGCCCGCATTCAGAGTACTGTCCGGTGTTTAGCGATTTTTACTACTGTGCATGCGTAGTATTTTTTTTAACGTAAACTACGTATCTTTTTCTTACGTAGATTTCGTAAATGCGGTCTGAAGACCACATTAACGTAAACTACGTAAGAAAAAGATACGTGGATTACGTTAAAAATTACTACGCATGCGCAGTAGTCCGGTACTCTGAATACGGGACATTGTTTTTAACGAATGCATCCACAGCAGCATCACATATTTTATCTCATGGGCCATAGAGGTGCGAGGAAAAGCCTATTGTTGCAGAAAACTGAGTTAGTCCCTGGATCTGACCACCAGGGGGTAGATCCAGAACTACGTTTGCCGTACGTTTATTCGCATAGCGTATTTTCGTGTGCGCAAATTCGTTACACTCCCCTCGGCACACCCCTTGAACGTACGTATTTTGTCAAGATACGCTTTCCAAACCCTACCTTAACTTTGCCAACGTAACCGCAGTCATACGCACACGTACGTATGGGCAACACGTATTTACGCAGCTAAGCACGCCCATACTGAACACTTTAAATACAACCCCCGCCTACTTAACGTATTTCAGACGTATTTTGGAGTAACGTAAAATTGGCACGCGCACACGTAAGTATTTACATGACACATACGTGAATGGCCCATACGTTCACAATTACGCTACGCTATTGAGCGTATTTTCTATGGTGCGCATGCGCAGTACTTACAAATAGGTGATTTTATGTCTCCGCCACGCATAAATTCGCTCAGAAGCGTTGTTCTGGATCAGGCCCCAGATTATTAAACAAAAAAAAGTCACAGGAGAGTGAGGATGGTAATTATTTAATTTAGTAATATACTTTTAATCAAAAGTCTTTTATTGGCAAGAATGAAAGAACAGTGATGTTGCCCTAAAGCTAACAGAGATAATATGAAAGATATATAAAAAAGATTTAAACTTTATCATATATAAAACGCCCAAAAATTATTTTGTATATTAAAAAAAGTGCATAAATATCTGAAATAGTAATTTTAACCCACACATCAAGAATAATTAATACAAATATATACTTAACCTGATTTAATCCAAAATATTAATTTTAAAACTATATACTAAAATGGGTATAACTTAAATTAAATATTAATCACGTGTTTAAATGAATTTAAAATAATCCCAGGACAGACATAAAAGGCCTGTGATCCCCTCATCTAGGTCTGACCCCTTTATTAAAAATCCGAAGCTACTACATAAAAAAATTTTTTTTTTTTTTAAAGACACTTTTTATTTTATCAGAACTGTATTAAAGATCAAAGATTACATACATTGTAAATGAGTACAGTAGAAATACAAGTCTTACTTACATACAAAACAGATATAAGTTCAGAGCAAGCAGGTAGTAACATGGACACGTCTGTATAAACTTATCTAAAGGCAATCCAGATCAAACAAAAATGAGATCCAATTTATTAATAATAAAGAAAAATAAGAGACAGACCCCCATTTCATCATTAAAAATCAGACCCTAGATCAGTGTAGGGCCACATGTACATTGCATACCCCACACCCATTACAAATACACCACTTCTTTGTTCCCATATGTTCTCATTCCAAAAATATTAATATTATTATATTTTATCAGGTTTTGTGACCTTTTTCATGTGTTCTTTTAGAATTTCAATATCTTATATTTTGTTAGGCTACGAGTTACTACTGTAACTGTGTTTGACACCTGTAATGTTATCTTCTCCCTGACTAATAGATGGGGGGAAAAATGTAAAGGAACAGCAGAATTTTGGTTGGTTGTTGATGGAGATGATCAGACACCTGTGGCAAATGTCAAATATCCCCCAATGGATTTAGTTTACTTCCACAGTTCTCCAGCTGTCAGCCAGAAGTTCCTGTTACAAAAGTTCAGGTCACTGGCTTAGGACCCTCACCGTCTGACTGGTGGAGATGAGGGAGGGTTATTGGCTTTAATTCAAATTTATTAGACATGGAGCACAGATCAGATTTTCCTATTATTTGGGAAGGTAGATGAGATCAGAGGCTGACAAGGAGGTAGGTCTCTCCTCAGGCTAGGAAAAGGCCTGGGAGAAGTGCACGTTTGTTAATGCCAAGCCCTTTGTCTGTTTATTTTCTTAAAAGTAGAGAATGGGTCCCCGTGTGGGTCCCCGTTGCAAATAGCTCTATTTCAATAGGGCAGTTCGCTCCCAGCCAGTTCCGAACTGGCTGGTATATCGATTGCTTATGCCTCGATGAGGTATAGTAATCGATCCCTAAAGCACCGAACATGGTGCTCCGAAAGGTAATTAAGTATTCTATCCCCAACCCACTCCATAACCCTAAGCCTGTCTCCCCCGCCCACAGCTTAACCCTAAGTCTACCCCCCCACAGCCTAATCCTAAATCTCCCCCCCATCCCCGCAGCCTAACCCAAAGTCCTTGGAGAGGGTTACCCACCGCCGCTTCCGAAAATGTATGGGTGAGCATGCAAATTGCGAGTCTGACTGACGATTTCAAAGTCCCGGAATGAACACACTATTTATGGGTTTTTCATGGCAGGGCTTAAATTTTCAAAGTCCCCACTGCGCATGCACAGGACTTCATTTATACGAAGTATGAATGAAAGGTCCTGCGATGACCTGGCAGATCATCACGGGACCTCACAGGAGGGGGGAGTAGTTGTAAATACTGTGAATGAAGCTGCCGGGCTCGCAGTGTAGATTGTAGCCAGCCTGATGCAGATTACTTACAGGGAAACAAAGTTTTTCTGTAAATAAACACCTTGATTGGTAAAATTGAGAGGTTTCAGAAGATCCAATCAAACTATGCGATGTGACATTACACGATAAAACATGATTGTTGTAGTGCTCGAACAAACATGATATGTTCCAAAAACTCATTTATCGTTTCATTAGAATGATAATAGTGTGAAAAGGCCGTAGTGTGTATCCAGCTTTAATGTGGAGCTAGAAGAAATCATCTCAGAGTTATTTTTTATTTCTTTTTTTTTTTATGTTGTGCTTAACGTCTGAGTCAGCTATATGTCTCACCCCCTTCTTTACCATTTAAAACAAACATGCTGATTAGTTTCCTTTCCATTTGGAAGCACATGGATTGGCCACAACAGCCTCCACAGGCAGCCCATTATAAGTCTGAGCTGCCCACTGGACCAGCTGCCTCAGATACTTCCAGAGACTTCGGAGGCTCCACTAAACCGTACTATTCTCACTGGGGCAAAACGCAGACAGCAAAGGATAACAGCGGCAGCACCAGACTGTAATCTGTGCAGCTCTGCACAGGAGCCACACATGCTGATGCTGTTACATAGACTGTGATCTCAACAGTTGGACAGAGTGCAGGAAATAATCAGGAAAGATTAACATTTGGTCATGGCATTATCTCCAAATAAATGTGTCAGTCTCAGCAACGCTGACAATCCAAAGTGGTCAAGTCTTAGCACAGCATGAATGAACACAATGATGCTGATAGAGGGTGAATTGGCAAATATTACAAGAATTTACAGCCTAATCCGGCAGTTACTTTAGCAAGCAGATTTGTTTGAAAATGTGCTGAGACATTTGTAAACCTGCATGTGAATTGTTCATTGATTTTCTATTTGATTTCCTATTCTTATCCTCCTCTTTAATTGCTCTTTTGCCTCCACTAAGACCTATTACCCACACCTTACTTAGTAACATGTAACACTTAGATGCATGTCATTAGCAAAGACACTAGTTACTGGTTTTACCATTGCTAATGACATGCATGTAAGTGACCATGACAGTGTAATCTGTTGTTGGCCGGCACAGAGTGTAATGGATGTGTCTGAACGTGTGTCTTCTATAGTAGGGGCTTCTCAACAAGTGGTATTGGTATCTAATCCACTGTTCTGATGTCAGGCAAGGGACATATTTAATCAGATATGTAGGTAAAGACATGAATATCAACATTGTTGCAAAAAAATGTGTTTAAATAAATAAAGGGAGACAAACATGTGGCGGATTTACAACCCAGTAATTTGTAACACACGTGCCTAATTTTAAGATTCTAGTTACTATGCATGCGTAGTAACTATTTTACGCTATCCACATAGCGTTCTGTTACGTAGATTGTGTACATGCGGAATGTTAAAAATTACAGGGTTGTGAATCTGGCCCATGAATGGGAAAAGATACAGGAGGGAGAATTATGGTGGACTAAGGGACCAAGGAAGTAATGAACTACTAATAGCGTTGCCATAGGAAGGATGTGGAGAAGAGAGAGGAAGAGTTGAAGATAGGAAGAGAAGAGAGGGATATGGAGGTAGAAAGGGACTGCCAACACTCTCAAATCATTTGTATCTGCATGGACTACTAGCACGTCATACACTAATGCTGGGTACACACCTACACAATTTCCATGGGTCCTGACACAACAGAATAGCCCAGTCCTCAGGCAGATTCCTAGATCCGCTAAACCTTATAGGATCCGTACAACATCGGTCCCATCTTTTCTGCAAATTGACTGATTGTATTCATTTAAACACATCAGTCCAGCACACAATATACAACAATCTGGCCCATCAGGTAATAATCAGCTAAACGGCCTAATAATTGTATAGTGTGCACCCTGTTAAAGGGTTGTCTTATACATGCATTCCACATACAAATTAGCAGAGCATCCTTCAAACTCGACCCAAACCGGGGCTGTACTGGGTATACAAATCAACCCTGGCAACTGCAGCCCAAAGACCCATATCTAAGAGGCAAATGGATATATAGGAAAGTGACTTTGCTACATACCGTCACGCTAATCATGATACTATAGTGTGCATCTCCAAAATACATATGGGTCATATTAGAAGTCTGGAGAGATGGTACACAAGCACTCACTTTAACAATATTCTTCTTGACTATCCAGAAGGCTGTCTTACTTAAGATTAGCAGCATCAATTGTGACACATATTGCCCCATTCCACAGGGAGGAAATGCCAATAACACAGTTTTTAACTTCTTGTTTTTAGTTTATTCGCTTTTCCCAGCAGACCCACTATTGGCCTGGACTGCATTTGCCCATCTGGCATTTGCCATATGTGCCAGATGACCGTTAAGGGTTCCAGGAGTTGTGGATGGAGAAGATTAGGACAGGCTCTATCCACCAGACCTATTCCTGGTCTTTGGGCCAACCAGAATGGAAGCTGGATAATGAGTACACCACTTGGCTCAGGGTGT
>WWET01001290.1:127980-146177 GCA_011038615.1 Limnodynastes dumerilii | reverse complement strand
TAGGGAAACAATCTAAGTCTCTTAGCAAATGTCAATAAGTCAGGAGGCCTCAGGAAGGACCAGAGAGCCTTAAAGGCTGTGTGCAGCAACTATGAGTTCTGTGGTGTTTGTAAGTGGGACATAAGGACTTCTCACCATTGTCAGGGACTACTATGTGAAATAGTCCTAGGATTTACTTTTATGTTGTGTTTGCTGTGAACTACCGTATTTGCCGGTGTATAAGACGACTTTTTTGCAATTAAATACATGCCTCCAAGTGTGGGGGTCGTCTTATATGCCGGGTATAGCTGGCGTATAATTTTTTATTTTTTTTTAAAGCCCTGCCGCTTTAAGCTGCTGTACGCGGCGGGCGGCAGGGCTCTGCACAGACGTAGGCCACGTCTGCGGTCACGTGAAGTACTGCTAATACAGGGCTCCAATGGGAGCCCTGTATTAACAGTTTGTCACGTGACCGCAGACAGGGGCGGCGGGACGCGCCGCGGAGGAGAAGACAGCAGCCGGAGGAAGACTTCAAAGGTAAGTATGAGTGCTGAGTGCTGGGCAGATATGATGAGGAGAGTTGGCAGACATGATGAGGATGAGTACTGGGCAGACATGATGATGAGGAGTGCTGGGCAGACATGATGATGATGGGTGCTGGGCAGACATGATGATGATGGGTGCTGGGCAGACATGATGGTGATGGGTGCTGGGCAGACATGATGATGATGGGTGCTGGGCAGACATGATGATGATGGGTGCTGGGCAGACATGATGATGAGAAGTACTGGGCAGACATGATGATGATGGGTGCTGGGCAGACATGATGAGGATGAGTGCTGGCAGACATGATGATGATGGGTGCTGGGCAGACATGGTGATGATGGGTTCGGAGGTGTGCGGAAGAGGGGGTAGTCTTATACGGCGAGTATATAACAAACTCTATATTTTGAGTGGAAATGTTGGGGGGTCGTCTTATACGACGGCAAATATATATGTTTATATATGTTTTGTGACAAATAAATCAAGCTTACCTTATTTGGGCATATAACACTGGACTGCTGTAGGTCTATATAAAGGAAAATGATTTGAAGTCCGTGCCGAAATCCTACGTAGCTTGTGTAAAAAAAGTTACTACACATGCGTAGTTTATCCGATCCTAAAAATACGCACAGAAAAAGCAGCACTTTCTTAAGTGTGAATCCGGCCTGCAATCAGTTTTGTGTAATTCGCAATGATCAGCACGATTATTGCAGTGTACACACTTGCACAATATTGTTTCAAACACTCATTTACCTATAATTGAGATGACAGTCGTTGCATAGAACTGTAGTGTGAACTCGACTTCATACACCACTAAATGAAATAATCTAAATATTAACCATGTCTAGCCATACATTTTAATAAAATTGACCAGAAATGGACTTCTAAAAGTGGACATTTAGACATTTTTCGAGCAGTTGAAATGGAAAATGCCCACTATTATAAATTGCACATATCCGAGCACTGTTTTCATAATGCAAATCCGCTCACTCTAGACTTTCACTTCTGCTAGCTTCTAACGGGGAGTGGAAGGATTTAGTGTTACAAGTTACAGTAAAAGCGGGATTTGGGGGGCAGAGTGAGCCACGCCTTCAGGTAGGGTATTAGTGTGAACGAAGGGTTTGCAGCTTGGAATGCAGCACGTTCGAATCTTAAAAAACTGACAACACTAGGCCATAAATGGGATAAGATTCCAAGTCACAGAACAATGTTTAGTCCTAAAACAGTTGTAAACTAACAAATAGGTTCTTATAATTATATCATAATAGCATATGGGGTCCTAGAACAATGTTATCCTGACACAAGGGGCCCCAAAACAACATGTGGGATGTTAGAAAAATGGCATACTGACATTGCAGTAACAGCTAAAAATGCACTGACAACCTCAGAAATATATTCAGGTTCAAATGTATAATTTCTAAGGGGATGGCGATGCCAACTGCCAGTGTGGCATGACAAGGGTGTGAAATGTAGTTGAGCCACTAATCTGTTATTTACTTTTGTGAAAAACATTTCACTTTTATGTTAAATACTTTTATTATTCATTTCAAAAAAGTGCTCACCAAAGTCTTTTCCAACAATAAAACAATATAAAAATGCTTACAGTAAACGTGATCTGGAAACGCTAATGCTTGAAACTGATTGGATTTCCTTTATCTGACTGGACACCTGTCACGTAGAAGACTGTAATGCTGGCGCATACTGAGTTCGACATTACAGTAATGGTAACCCTCCGGTGCAAGTCAGCGGAGATCAGAGGAGAGGAAGAAGAGGAGGAAGAGAGAGAGAGAGAGAGAGAGAGAAGAAAGAGTGAAAAAAGGAGAAGAGAGGAGAAAGTTTTCTGTGTGCATGTAAAACTGTTCATTTCAGTGTTCCATTATGTTGTAGTTGGTATCGTTTGGATCCAGACATCTTCTGCCCTTGGAGATACCGCTGGACCCATAAGAAGTAGGCATACCTTGGTATCACAGTGTATAGTAGAGACATGGGGGCCTGATCCAGAGCTACGGCCGCAAGCGATCGTACGCCGATCGTAAGCGAAAAGTATGACAACTTCCGGTCGACCGAAGGACATGATCGTACAGCGAGCGTATTTTCAGCGTATTTTTCGCTCAAGGGGCGTGCGTTTTGTACGACGATAGTCTGGACGCTCGAGTTACTACACAGAGGCGGGGATAGCCATTTAAATTGTACAGTATGGGCGCGCTAAGCCCAGTACGACCAGCGTATCGGTACGAAAATTCGCACGTACGCTGGAAAATCTTAGGGTAGGGTTCAGCCGCCGTAAGCAGGTACAATCAATGGGAGTGTTATGGGCGTGAAAGTTTATACGCCCGGGCGAACGTACGCTACGCTCGCAGGCGATTGCGGTCGTAGGTCTGGATCAGGCCCATGGAGCCTGATCCAGAGTAGCTCCGTCCGCCGTATTTAAGGTGGGTGGCTGCGTAAGATCGGCATTTCTGCCAATCTGCGGGCGCCCCCTAACTGTTGCGTAGTTGCGGCGAGGGGGTGTTCCTTGCCGTAACTACACAACAGTTACGGGAGGAAGATAAGTAAATGAGGGAGGGAGGGCAGATTAGGCCTGTTACGCTGCTGTGGCCGGCGTAATTACACTCTGTTAAACCGGCTGAAGTTAGGGTAGGCTTTCAGCCGGCGTAACTGTGTAATTATGTCGGTCACAGGGGGAGTGTCGGGGGGGGTGCATGCCGATACGCTGTGCATTAGTAAGCACAGCACATCGGTGTTAGTCTGGATCAGGTCCATGCTCACTCTCTGCATACCCAGTCAGACTTTTGCACTGCAGCCATCCATTTCATGCTCACAGAAGGCAGAAAAGTTAAGGTAGGCCCTGGGCATCAGGAGTCTGTCCATGCATGGTGAGTGGTTAGCATTACTCAGGGATATGGTCACATACAAATCGAATCTTGGGGTCTGGCCCACTGGTGTAACTACTGACAAGGATTTGGTAGCCAAGGTGCCACAATTATTCCTCAGCGCTGTATCGGAAATGTACAAACATAGACATGACAAAAATATTGAGTAAACATAAACACAGTATTCAATGTGGTACAAGTGATGGTACAAAGTTGACAGAAAAACATAAATACAAAAGAAATTAAGTATGGGGAGACTAACAGGACACACGTGGTGTGGGAAAGGGGGAGGGGAATAGAGAACTTGAGTGAGGGAAGGGTAGGGGGTTGGGAGGAGGACAGGGGAGGGCAATAGAGGGTCATGGTCAGAGGGAAATGGAAGAGAGGGGGTTGTGTTGGAGAGAGTAAGGCTTTCCTGAAGAAAAGAGATTTGAGCTATTACTTGAAAACTTACAGGCTTATAGAATGAGGGAGATCACTGAAGAGAAGAGGGGCAGTTTTAGAAGTCTTGTATGCAGGAGTGAGAATTACTGATCAGCAGGGAGGTGAAGCAACGTCAGGTTGGTTGACTGTAAAAGGCAAGAGGTAGAGTGTATGGAGATGAGGGAGGAGAGGTAGAGTGTATGGAGATGAGGGAGGAGAGGTAAAGTGTATGGAGATGAGGGAGGAGAGGTAGAGTGTATGGAGATGAGGGAGGAGAGGTAAAGTGTATGGAGATGAGGGAGGAGAGGTAGAGTGTATGGAGATGAGGGAGGAGAGGTAGAGTGTATGGAGATGAGGGAGGAGAGGTAGAGTGTATGGAGATGAGGGAGGAGAGGTAGAGTGTATGGAGATGAGGGAGGAGAGGTAGAGTGTATGGAGATGAGGGAGGAGAGGTAGAGTGTATGGAGATGAGGGAGGAGAGGTAGAGTGTATGGAGATGAGGGAGGAGAGGTAGAGTGTATGGAGATGAGGGAGGAGAGGTAGAGTGTATGGAGATGAGGGAGGAGAGGTAAAGTGTATGGAGATGAGGGAGGAGAGGTAGAGTGTATGGAGATGAGGGAGGAGAGGTAGAGTGTATGGAGATGAGGGAGGAGAGGTAGAGTGTATGGAGATGAGGGAGGAGAGGTAGAGTGTATGGAGATGAGGGAGGAGAGGTAGAGTGTATGGAGATGAGGGAGGAGAGGTAGAGTGTATGGAGATGAGGGAGGAGAGGTAGAGTGTATGGAGATGAGGGAGGAGAGGTAGAGTGTATGGAGATGAGGGAGGAGAGGTAGAGTGTATGGAGATGAGGGAGGAGAGGTAAAGTGTATGGAGATGAGGGAGGAGAGGTAGAGTGTATGGAGATGAGGGAGGAGAGGTAGAGTGTATGGAGATGAGGGAGGAGAGGTAGAGTGTATGGAGATGAGGGAGGAGAGGTAGAGTGTATGGAGATGAGGGAGGAGAGGTAGAGTGTATGGAGATGAGGGAGGAGAGGTAGAGTGTATGGAGATGAGGGAGGAGAGGTAGAGTGTATGGAGATGAGGGAGGAGAGGTAGAGTGTATGGAGATGAGGGAGGAGAGGTAGAGTGTATGGAGATGAGGGAGGAGAGGTAAAGTGTATGGAGATGAGGGAGGAGAGGTAGAGTGTATGGAGATGAGGGAGGAGAGGTAGAGTGTATGGAGATGAGGGAGGAGAGGTAGAGTGTATGGAGATGAGGGAGGAGAGGTAGAGTGTATGGAGATGAGGGAGGAGAGGTAGAGTGTATGGAGATGAGGGAGGAGAGGTAGAGTGTATGGAGATGAGGGAGGAGAGGTAGAGTGTATGGAGATGAGGGAGGAGAGGTAGAGTGTATGGAGATGAGGGAGGAGAGGTAGAGTGTATGGAGATGAGGGAGGAGAGGTAAAGTGTATGGAGATGAGGGAGGAGAGGTAGAGTGTATGGAGATGAGGGAGGAGAGGTAGAGTGTATGGAGATGAGGGAGGAGAGGTAGAGTGTATGGAGATGAGGGAGGAGAGGTAGAGTGTATGGAGATGAGGGAGGAGAGGTAGAGTGTATGGAGATGAGGGAGGAGAGGTAGAGTGTATGGAGATGAGGGAGGAGAGGTAGAGTGTATGGAGATGAGGGAGGAGAGGTAGAGTGTATGGAGATGAGGGAGGAGAGGTAGAGTGTATGGAGATGAGGGAGGAGAGGTAAAGTGTATGGAGATGAGGGAGGAGAGGTAGAGTGTATGGAGATGAGGGAGGAGAGGTAGAGTGTATGGAGATGAGGGAGGAGAGGTAGAGTGTATGGAGATGAGGGAGGAGAGGTAGAGTGTATGGAGATGAGGGAGGAGAGGTAGAGTGTATGGAGATGAGGGAGGAGAGGTAGAGTGTATGGAGATGAGGGAGGAGAGGTAGAGTGTATGGAGATGAGGGAGGAGAGGTAGAGTGTATGGAGATGAGGGAGGAGAGGTAGAGTGTATGGAGATGAGGGAGGAGAGGTAAAGTGTATGGAGATGAGGGAGGAGAGGTAGAGTGTATGGAGATGAGGGAGGAGAGGTAGAGTGTATGGAGATGAGGGAGGAGAGGTAGAGTGTATGGAGATGAGGGAGGAGAGGTAGAGTGTATGGAGATGAGGGAGGAGAGGTAGAGTGTATGGAGATGAGGGAGGAGAGGTAGAGTGTATGGAGATGAGGGAGGAGAGGTAGAGTGTATGGAGATGAGGGAGGAGAGGTAGAGTGTATGGAGATGAGGGAGGAGAGGTAGAGTGTATGGAGATGAGGGAGGAGAGGTAAAGTGTATGGAGATGAGGGAGGAGAGGTAGAGTGTATGGAGATGAGGGAGGAGAGGTAGAGTGTATGGAGATGAGGGAGGAGAGGTAGAGTGTATGGAGATGAGGGAGGAGAGGTAGAGTGTATGGAGATGAGGGAGGAGAGGTAGAGTGTATGGAGATGAGGGAGGAGAGGTAGAGTGTATGGAGATGAGGGAGGAGAGGTAGAGTGTATGGAGATGAGGGAGGAGAGGTAGAGTGTATGGAGATGAGGGAGGAGAGGTAGAGTGTATGGAGATGAGGGAGGAGAGGTAAAGTGTATGGAGATGAGGGAGGAGAGGTAGAGTGTATGGAGATGAGGGAGGAGAGGTAGAGTGTATGGAGATGAGGGAGGAGAGGTAGAGTGTATGGAGATGAGGGAGGAGAGGTAGAGTGTATGGAGATGAGGGAGGAAATGGGACCCGAGGGGGGGGGGGGGTGTCGGGGGGACTAAGCACAGCGCATCGGCGTAGGTCTGGATCAGGCCCTATGTCTCAGTGTAGTATAACAAACAAGTATTCCATCTATGTTATGCTTCTAGGAGTGATATAAGGACATGAGGATATTGGTAAACTTGTACGATAGACAGGAAGTCGGGAGAGGGCTCCGGGGATCAAACAAGTTACATTAGGTAGGAGATTATAAAGATCAGCAGCTATTATTTCAGTAAGTCTGTTCAGACTTTAATGAATCGAATTAAACAAAGCTCATCACCACTACTCATTCATCTCATGCGCTTAGTAATGTCTCCTGGCAGCAGTCACTCGGTTTTACTTCTTCATATGCACCTAGTATGGTGGTCACAGTCCCCACAGATAGAGACAGTGCGGCAGTGACCACGTCTGCACCTTCCCCCAGTACACAGACATTTTTCTCTATTTTTTGCTGACGGATAATCCCACTGAAGCAGCTGACTTCTAGGCACACTAATGCTAGCAGCTGACTAGCAGAAGGACTGATGCGAGATAAAATGCAGACTGAAGTACAGACAGCCAGTTCACTCTAAGCATTTCATATCATTAGGTTTTCAGCTGTCAGCCATATAGCATAATCAGGTTCTGTGGGCTTAACTTCCCTTAACCCTTTGTGCATGAACTATGGGAAATCTACAGCCACATGGGTAGGTTTTGCCCATGAAAGACAACATGTCACTAAGGGTAATAAGTGAATGCCTCCAGAGAAAAAATGTAGATGTAACGCACTCTCCGGTAATCAGAAGTGAATGCTCAGAGAAGATGATTGGTTAATTGGTTTATTTGCTTTAATAACATACTTGTAGACTTTTTCTTTATTAATTCCGGAAGATCTTAAAGGAGAGAAGAGATGGCTGTGTGGGGGCTTAATGATTTAATGCAAATCCCTACTGGATGTGCAGTTCCCTGACTATCAATACTGCGAACCACAGGCTTGCTAATGATGTTGTAGGGCTCGATGGTACAAATATTCCATCAAACCCCGCCCATCTAGTAACACTGTAGATCGCAACATTGGTAGGAAGGCACTGACTTGCCTTAAGTCACTGCCTTAAGCTCAAATGCGGGAGAATTTTTCCCATAATCAGTCAATCATGATGCTCCCATACAGACCCCTATTTTAACCCTTCCAAATAATCCTTACTTAAAATGGTGATGACCTAAAATTCTAGACAGGCAGCAGGGTGCCCTTACTGTATAATTACTATACCTCCCCCCAGGGCCTGTGCTAGTGTTTGGCGCCCACTTGCAAGTAATACTCACTGTTACCGCAATGCCACCCACCAGGGTGTGGAATATAACTAGTAGCCTGGTCTTCGCTAGAGCCCCTGATGGTGGGGATAGTCTGGGCTGCTTACACTAGCAGGTCGCGGCCCCTTGTGGCAGCAACTGTGGAGATGGCAGGTGAGTCAACTGCAGAGAATAAAGGTTCAAGCAGGGCACATGAATACTGTGAGATGGAAAAGACACAAGGAGGTAGGTGAGAGACTGAGCGACACACTACCAGGAAAGTATAAGATGGAAGGCACACCAAGAAAGAATGGGTGCAGGATGAATAAGCACCCCACTCAACGCGGGTGAGAGGGCGACAAAAAGAACACACTAAACAGACAAGACAGACAGAGGCTCATGCTCAACACTCACAACAGATGGCCAGCAGAGGGGGAGATACAAACGGATACCACTCAGAAAACGCAAGAGTAAATCCAATGACAAGAGCAAGAGAGAGTGCATACCGTCATGCCCCTGTGACAGTATGCACGTCGGAGGACGCCGGGGGAGAGTTAGATGGCCGGAGCCACGTGGAGAATATAAGAATTTACATTCTGCTCCATTGGCATGTAACACACACCAAATCCATGAGAGCCCTCACTGTAGTGCATACTACCACCGCAGAATACAGACATAGCTATGGGCAACAGGTGAGTAGCACTTATGTCTTTGTTTATTAACAGTGTAGCATTTCCTTATATCCTTGTTTTAGCCCACTAGCGTAACTACTGAGTGTGCAGGGATGTGACTGACAGTGATATTTAATTCCACACCAACATGCTTTTCGTTATTTTACCAGTGCCACTGCTACTTGTATAATATCAAAACATTACTGATGCCCACCATTAAATAGTTTTATGCATAATGGGCCTGATCCAGAACAACGCCCGCCGTCGCTAGGACAGCGGGCGTAAGCGTAAGATCGGCGTTTCAGCCGATCTGCGCATGCGCCGGGCAGATGTTGCCAGGCGTCGCTACGGCAACGCCTGATCGTGGATTGGGCGTCCGTAGCAGCGCCGTAGGCACGCTGGAGGGGACGTACCCCAGCGTCCCTACGTTCAGGTTAGTGTAGGTGGGAGGGGGGAGGTAGTTAAATGAGGCTAGGAGGGCGGGCTAAGTGGCCATACGCTCCTGTGCGAGCGTATGGCCCCTTCCTTACACCGGCTGAAGTTAGGGTAGCCTTTAGTCGGCGTAAGGAAGGGGCCATACGCCTGCACAGGGGGAGTGTCAGGGTAAGTAAACGCCGATACACTGTGCTTTAGTAAGCACAGCGCATCGGCGTAGGTCTGCATCAGGCCCTATGTGATCAAAAATAATACAAGAAGCATCTGTGCGTATTATATTCTAGTGTTCTTGTTCCTTTAGCAGTTTGCTCTTCATTATTTTTTATTATCATCGCCTTTTATTTAAATGGCACCACAAGATGTCTATCACGTATAGATTTCTGTCTCCACACGAGGGGCAGGCCCACTCACCATGTGTACGATATATGAATGGTGGGTGGACATTGGTATTTCAAATCACACAGTAAAGGTTTGGCAAACTCTTTACAAACAAATCAGTATTCCGTACACACAGAGATGCGTGTGAAATACTTAAGGTAACTCCCAGGACACTGATGTCCATTCCGTACATAGGAGCAGGGACTACTGTCCCTGATGGGGGCCCGATGATACTTATCTAGCTCTGTAGCAGCAAGTATCAGCAATACTTGCTGTTCAGAGCTATTTAGTAGCCGGCCAATGTGCAGGGAAGTTCTTCCCTGCGCACCGGCCCGCTACTAAAGCGTGTCTGCCGGGGCCCGCAGCTGGGTCCCAGGCCCTGCATGTGATGATGGCTGCCCTGCATAGGAGTGCAGGTGGAGATCTCCAGCGTGTGGAAATCTGGATAGTCACTTATCTCTGGATCAGGTCCATAGTCAGAAAATTGGGATAAACATACAAGACATAAAAGAGCAGGTAGATAGTGCTAAGCAAAATATAAACACATTACTTAAATGTTTTGCAGTGAGAAAGATGAACAATGATTAAATTAGGTGGAGAGAATGCCTGAGCATAATGTAAAGAAAGGGAAGCAAGTCTGTGAGTGCAGAAGATGAGGGAGATGGTGGACTGTATTCACACATTGTTACATGCTGTCAGTTTAATCAAAGCAGTGTGACTGTTCACTTCCTGGCCTGTTCTGTGTAGCTGCCTCCAGCTGGCCTGCAATCAGTGCACACTTCAATCAGTCTGGAGGTGTGTCTGAGGGCAGGTGCTGATTGGAGGCTGAGTCTTTAAATAGCTGGCTTCCTGAAGCAAGGGTTGCTGGTCATAGCTTCTGCTGCCTTGTCTGTCTTGCTGTCTCAGTTCTGTGCTCTGCCAGTTCTAGTCAGTTTGATTCCTGAGTGCCCTTTCCTGATTAACCCCTTGTTCTCCAGTGTTCTCCCTTCCTGCCTTTCTCCTACTGATTGCTGTTTACTCCTCTTGTGTTTGCTCCTGTTTCCCAGCTCCCTGACTTTCCTTGTGTTCTGTGAGTGCGTGCTGCGTGTATCTGCGAGTGAGTGCCCTACTTCGTCCACTGTCTGTCGCTGTGTTTGTCTGCTCACTGGGTCTCTTGTCTTGTTTAGTCCTCTTTCACACATGCATAGGAGCCGCCGACAGGGGCCGCGACCTGCTGGGGCCTGCAGCCAAACCTAACCTTACCATTAGAGACTCTAGTAAATACCAGGCCCCAGTTAGACTCCATGCCCTGGTTAGTGGTTTCCTAACACACTTAAGAAAGTAGATAAATGAATAAGAATGTGTCTGTATATGAGATCCCTCCCACGCCACCTCCCCACTTCTTAAGAGTGAACTAGGGCTTCCCTATGTTCCTGTTCTTATTTTCCTTCTTATGGAGAATACGAATGGTGTTTCTCCTACCCCTCCCTGGCTCCTTTCCATACCTTCCCCCACCCACTCTTCTTAAAACCTCCCAGAGGCTGCCATAGCACGCATCTTTCTTTTTTCGGAAACTACATTAAAGACTGCACATAGTCAATCTACATACCTAAATGCATGCCATGCCGATGCATGTGTAGTAGGTAATTTCTTAAAAGACCGCACTTAAGAAGGAGGGGCTGCATCCAGACTTAAGTAAGTGCTTGAAATTAGTTACTCCTGGGCTAAACCATGTTGATTGCAGGGGGAGTCAAGGTAATTGTATTCTTTATATTGTATTTTTTAAGTAATTGAAGAAAATAAAATTTTGAGACAAATATAAATAGTAAGTGCTACACCTTATGCCTAGAGAGGGGATTGAGAGTAACGAATTGAGGTTATTTGTAACTTTTATATGCATTTTGTGACTAATGATATAATTTCATGAACCTATTTCTCAAACGTGGGATTGTCTCGTAGAATTAAGGAGTGTTAGAAACTAAGGAGCATGCAAGAAATGGCTGGGGAACATTCAGGGATATTGTTCTACCAGCTAATTTATTTCTAGAAATCATAATGCTTAATATATTGCTTTTCCATTACCATTAGAGAGGAGAGCACAAGAGTAATGCAGATTAATTCTCAAAGCTATGGAAATAAACAAACAGCAATCAGCATGGAATAATGCTGGCCAGACATGCAGGCATAATGTGTTTATGTTTATTCCAAGGGTCAATTTTCAAATGCACAAATGACAAACAAAACATCAAGAAGTATACTTGCTATATCTGTTGTTGTGCAGTATACGTAATAGGTTATCATATTATGTAACTCTAGTAAATTGAGCATGAAAATATTTGTTTTCTCAAGGTAAATATGTTTGATTAAACAGACGTTAGAGGAACGCTATGTGTACAGTGGAAACATCAATATTTGGGCCGAACCATTAGTTATGTGAATGTAATGTACCAATTTAGTAAGAACTGAAAACATCAATGTGTTACAGTGACTTCACAACAGGGCGCAGAATCTAACTAATGCCTGGTCTTAGCCAGATCCCCTGATGGTGCCAGGTCACAGCCCCTGGTGGTGACTCCTAAAATAGCAAGGATGGTTTGGGAGTTAGACAGGACAGGGACTGAATAGGTAAAATAAGGAAAAGGGCTTGTATACAAATACAAGGTAACAGGGTTCAGACAGGTACAAGGTACCGGTAATTGGGATCCAGACAGGGATACAGAGACAATGTAATAGGATCCAGGCAGGTGGATTGATCCCAGCTCTGATTGGTCTGTGTCCTGGCTATTAGGCACCAACTGAGCCCTATTATACCCCTTTCACATCTCCCATAAAACCCGGGTTTTTGCCGGGGCAAGCCGCAAAATCCAGAGTTAGGGCTGAGTGTGAAAGGGTCCGGGTGCCTCTACCCGGGTCTAATGACCCGGGAATTGAACCCGGGTAAAAAGAAGGGCTATTCCTGGGTCCGACCCCAGTAGGGGTACAGTGTGAAAGGTGCTACCCGGGTTTTTTAACCCGGGTAGCACAGAAGCTACTTGATTGGTGTAATTTGTTTACTATTACCCTTGAAACAAGTGTTGCCAGAGCAACAATAAACAAATTACAAAGTGTAATGACTCACACTACTAACAGGGCAGACCTGGGTCGTGGAATTCCCTGGGTCTGCCCTGCAGTGTGAAACAGGGTCTGCGACCCTGGGATCATCTGCTGACATGGCAATATCCCGGGTTACCTGGGATAATGCCGGGGTGGCGATCTGAAAGGGGTATTAGTTGTGGAGCAGAAGCTCTGGCTGTGCTGTTTAGACTGCAGCCTGGTTGCTTAGCAACAACCATAATTGCCGTTATCCATCCATCTGAGAGGGTCTGATTGAACAGCCAGAAGAGAAAGAGTTCATACTACTGTGAATATCACAGCCGCACATAACACAATGTAATATAATGCTTTTTTAGCATCACTGATGCATTTTAGTTTTAATCATTGCCAGGGGCATTGATAGGCTGTATTCTACACCATATGCAATGATGACTGTAGGCAACATGTGTACTATAATTATTTTATGTAGTTAGCCTGTAGTGAAGTGAGTGAGCCTGTCATGTGCTAATAGGTCCTCAAGGTTCTCTGGGTCTAATGACTGTATTCCATGGTTGCTAACTTTCCCGGAATGTCCGGGAGACTCCCGGAATCCTGGGAGATCTCCCAGACTCCTGGGAGATTTCCCGGACTCCCGGGAGAGCACCCTTTTCTCCCGGAGACGATACAATGTCCAGGAATAGTATTATTCCTGGACACTGTATTGTAACATACACAGTGCCCGGACCGCTGCGTCCAGGCACTGTGTATTGTTGCTATGGCAACACAGCACCGTTATCAGCGTGATGCTGACATAGTCACTTCAGCGTCATTCAGAAGCAGAGGCATCAGAGAGGACGGAGGGTGAGGAAGAAGAGAGGGGAAGACAGTAAAACGGTAAGAGACTTATAAAAGCTTATTGGGGGTTAAAGTATTGTGGGGGTAATGTGAGGTTATAGTATGTGGGGTGGGTAATGTGTGGTTATAGTATGTGAGGGGTAATGTGTGGTTATAGTATGTGGGGAGTAATATGTGGTTATAGTATGTGGGGGTTCTGTGTGGTTATAGTATGTGGGGGATAATGTTTGGTTATAGTATGTAGGGGGTAATGTGTGGTTATTGCATGTAGGGTGTGCCCGGCACATGTGCAGAATGGCAAAAATGTCGTTCTTACGCATACAGCCGTAGGTCTGGATCAGGCCCTATGGGTGTGGTTAGGCACTTCCATGCGTCCATTCTCTACATCTGCAGAGTGATACGCACGGAAATTATAGTATGTGAGGGGGGGTAATGTGTGGTTATAGTATGTGAGGGGGGGTAATGTGTGGTTATAGTATGTGAGGGTGGGTAATGTGTGGTTATAGTATGTGAAGGGGGTAATGTGTGGTTATAATATGTGAGGGGTAATGTGTGGTTATAGCATGTATGGTGGGGGTAATGTGTGATTATAGTATGTGGGGGGTAATGTGTGGTTATAGCATGTGTTGGGTAATGTGTAGTATGTTGGGGGAGTAAATGTGTGGTTATAGTATATGGGGTGGGGGTAATGGTAATAGTATGTGTGCATGGTTTAGGTGTAATGTGTGGGTAGAGTATATGTACTGTATCTATAGGACTGTATATATGTTGAAGCAAAGTAAAAAAAAAATAATAATAAAAATCAAACAACAAAAATAAATGTGTAATTTCCAAGGTTTTTCAGAGGGGGTCTGTGTCTGGGAATTTCATGTTGAAAAGGTCTTAACCCTAGAATTCTCCTGTCCCAAAAAGTGCTTTGCGCATGCACTGGATGATGCCACCGGTGGAATGACGTCACCAATGCGCTGTCCAAGACGTGCCTGCCAGAAGACGCTAGCGGAGCTAGGAGAATCGGCAAGTGAGAAGTCAGAAGAGCGCCGCAGGGGAGGAAGGAAAGAGGGACACAAAGGTAAGTAAAAATGAGAGAGGCTGGAAAAACAAGTTGGGGAATACTGAGGTGTGGGTTGGAGGCACATGATGGGGAATACTGAGGGGGGTTTGGAGGCACATGATGGGTAATACTGAGGGGGAAGGGTTGGAGACACATCATGGGGAATACTGAGGGGGGGTTGGAGGCACATGATGGGTGATACTAAGTGGGGCTGGAGGCAAATGATGGGGAATACTGAGGGGGCTAGAGGCACATGAAGGGAGATACCAAGGGGGGCTGGATATTTTGCAGGACACCCATACACAAACCCCGGTGACGCAGGGACTGCCCCTATGCTTTTTACTTTTCTCCCTGAAATGATTTTTCAAAAGTAGGCAACCATGATCCGCACCTAACTCACTGTTAGCCCATAACCCGCCAACCCGTTCTTAGTTACCTTAGGGCATAGGGCTACTTTATCTTACCGTGCATAGTTTCCTTCTTAAGGAAAGTACGCATGGACAATCTCTATCTGCCTCCCCCCACCCTCCCCTAATCTATATCCCTCCCTCCCTCCTACTTCGACCTAAACACTCCCCGAGGCAGCATTAGGCTGCCTCTTTCTACCTAAACTACTAACTGGTACGTAGATTGCGTAAATAACCTACTATGCATGTAGGTAGTAGGTCATTTCGCAAATCTACGCACCTAAGAAGCCGAAGCTTCTTAGGTGTGAATACAGCCCTAAGTCACCTATCAATTGATCTGCCCCTATCTGACTCAACTACTTTCACGGTATTTATTGATGAATTTAGAGAAATATTATATTTAATCTGTATTCAGAGAGTATTAAAAAAGTATAAAATGATTTCACAATTGTCGAAAAATATAATGGCCGTGTATTATAAGGTTATATCATACAGACAAATCACAAATGACAGAGGATGTGTGATATTCCCCATTATAATAGGTAAAAAATGACTGTAAATTTGATAAAAATTTCCAACCATTAATATTTATTCATAAAATATCCTGACTATAAACTGGATGTGCAGCATTCACACACAAATTCAACCTAGATTCCTTTAAAGGAGCTGTACACTGAAATGACTCTATCCAGATACATTTGCCCATTCTATTTTGACCTAGTGAACCAACACAGATGACATCAGCCCTTGTGTTCTTTAAATGGCAGCATTCAGTCTCCTAACTCATTTGTTATGTGGCAGGGGGGTGGACACAAACATTTGTTGGTTTGTGGAAAAAAAAAATTAGATTCACAAATCAACAGTAGCCCAGCTATTTTTACCATCCATCCATTACAGAGACCATGAAGATTGATGGATAGTGACTGGGGACGTGTTCCGCGATGTCCTACAGTCAGCTGGTTGTGAATATGGATAAGTGTCTTTCCCCGCTAGCATCCCACAGGAGAGAAGATTGTAACCTGAATGATGAAAAATGTGAATGTGTGTTTAGTGAAAATGTCCTTGTTTTTTAGCTGAAGGGTTCACCCTTTACACAGTTTGAAACACTGGGCCTCATCCAGAACTAAGAACGATGTAAGTGGATATATAAGTCACCTGTTCCATTTATACTGTGCATGTGTAGTACCATTGTTGTGCAGGCAGGTCCTGAACTGGTTACTGTACATCCATAGTTTATACGCATGGTGGGCTTGGCTTCCTATTTAAATCAAACAGTAAGGGCTGGGTTTAGCCCTTAGGTACGATTGTCTTGTCCAGAGGTATATGCTTACATGCGAACAATATACAATAGGGTTCTCTGACACGTAAGTGTCCAGAATTCCATACGTCAGTGAGCAGTGCCCTTTCCACTCAAGTACAGAACTTAGGAGCAGACGGACAGGCAGAAATCCTTTGTACATCCACGATGCGCTCCTAGTTCTGGATCAGGTCCACTGTCGCTAATAACCCCACTCGTGATATGTTCATTCTCCAACAGTGCATTCATTACATGCTCTTGTTACAACAGACCCCTTCCCTATTTTTCATGTGAGATGATAAAAGCATAGTAAAGCCATAACTATCTATCTAGTACAGACAAAAGTGGAGATGTTGCCTATAGCAACCAATCAGATTCAAGCTGACATTCTGTAGTATGTATTAGGAAAGTGAGAGCTAGAATCTGATTGGTTGCTATGGGCAACATCTCCACTTTTCCAAACCCGCAGCTTAGTAAATCTGGCCCTAAGGGTCTGCTGCATTCTGTATAGACAGTGTACCGTGTTCCGTCTCCTACGGTAGTAGATTTGCGCATAAAATTTAAGCTGTCCCTGAGCTGGAAATGAGAACCCCCTGCCTTCCCCCAATCCAGCATATGAGCTTTGTTGACATTTATAATTGAGAAGTGCAGCAATGGGTCAAAAGATATCCCCTGCATGCAAACAAGTCAAATTCTTTTCTAAACATGCGTCCAGGTGCTGATTTGTTTGTTTTGTTCTGTTGTCTCCTAGCTCTGAATCATCACAGATTTGAGCAGCTTTATACACACACCTCTATAAAGCACGCACTAAAATAGCAACAAGCTATAGTACTGGATCCAGGGTTAGTAACGATACCCTGCTTACGCAAGTGCAAAAATGGGGTGTCTGGAGGGGAAGGCGCATGCGCCCTCCAGATGTTATGTGCGATTCCCACGCATAAAATCTATAACTCCTACTCATCAAACTGGTCATGCCAAGTATTTGTAACAAGCTCAATCAACAAATAAACTAATAGGTGTGTTGTGAAATGTCCTGCCATTAGTATTTCTGAGATATCTTTGTAATGCTACATAAGCTTATCCTGGTGATGAGCATTCTGGGTATTTGTGTACACCCCCCACACGCACACTTTCAGGCACCATTTCTTCTAATACCTCAGCTAAGAAACTTTGTGGTTGTAGAGCAATGATCAGACATCTGTAGAGAGCTTTCATATTGCTCCACCACAACAGCTGCAGCATTTGCATTGTGTCACTGCTTCTGACTGTCACATGATCTTGGTTAGGGCACTCTGCAGTTGTTACTTTATAAGACCCTGCGGTTAGTCAATAAATAAATTGTGATTATGATAGTCCTATCAATTCAACATCCCCTAATAATGTCATTCATAATCCATCACAGAAACAGGGTATGTTTGGTCAAATATATATTTGCACTGTATATACATATTTCAGGGTTGCTGACTATTGAAAGCTTCCCTCTGGGAGAAATGTACAAAGCAGAAGTATAGAAAAGTGCCTATATACAGATTTTGCCGCTTATATTCCAGTTATGTACAAAACTGTGATCAGAATTTCAAAACAGAAAGTGTAACACACAAAGGATAACCGAATGTAAAGCGCTATCTGATAATACCAAAAATAAACCACTAGTGCTAATGAAAGCACATAGGGAATATGCTGAAGATCTCAAAATCAGCAATGGTGATGAACACACAGAAAATATTCAGAGACTAGGACCAAGCCTGTAATAAGATTGCTGGACCAGTTCTTAGATCAGGTAATATTGAAGATGGTGACAAGCTTACGGTTTGTAGTATTCAGGTTTCTACAGTCACTATGCCGTGGGGTCCACAATCAGCTGAGACGACAGGAAAAAGAAATCCACCCGACAGGCAGTCTTTCCAAAGGAGAATTATAGGAGGAATACAAGGATGGCATGTCGTACTATGTAAGCCGTCTCGTGATAAGTTCAAGTCCTCAACACCGGTTTCCCGCTGTGGCCAAGCCTCATCCTCACTCCCGTTAGTCCATTAATGCGTTCCACTCAAGCGAAACAAAAAACAGATACAAAGCACCTAATAGTGCAGATCAGTTTATTCAAAAAATTATGTGATGAACACAGAAATATACTCACAATGGGCCTGATCCAGAGCTACGATGTTACACTGAGCGCTGTAGCGCTCAGCGTAACATCGGTGCTCT
>WWET01001290.1:53269-71483 GCA_011038615.1 Limnodynastes dumerilii | reverse complement strand
GTGTGTGTGTATATATATATATATATATATATATATACATATATATATATAAATGCACTTATATCTTAGAATAATTTAATAGGAGTAAAGACATCCATCTTTAGTCTATTTTTGTATTGGAGTAAAGAGTTTTAGTAAAGAAATGTACTAAAAATAACACATTAATGCTGCAGCTGTGTATATACCGTATGAGCATTATAAATACATGCTCTGTGTCTTTGCTCCATAGCCATGCTGCACTAATGGTCTTTCTGTCCTTGCATTCATGCATTAAGCTCACCTGACAAACTGCTCTGGAATAATCAATCACTTGAGATTGTTCCATGGGAATTATGGATTTTCCATATAAATGTGGGGAAAGAGCTATACGGAAAATTCACTGATCTTTTTGCTAGTATCTCACATGGCCACAGCAAGTAAATCTCTGTAACAAATCTACTAAAGAAATTCCTGTAAATGATTGGTAGGTTGGTACCTCGTGGGCTACAGCAAATTGGCATTAATAGTGGCACAAGGACATACTCTGTCCTTGTCTAAAACCTTAATGAGGCAAAAATGTGTCTTCTATTGACATCATTCGGGAGTCATTGGGGAGCAGTCAGTTGTGGCGATGTTTCGGACACTCTCTGTGCGTTCAGTCACTGTAGCAGCTTCCCGGTTGGCGTATTCGCCTTTGTATCTGTCCTTTTATAGATGCGAGGAGAAACATTACATATATAAATGGTGCATTCTTGTCAGTTCTGCAGCAACAAGCACCTAATGTAAGGAGACATTGCTTCCTGACAAATGATTCTGCTTTGTAAAGCATTAATTATTTAGAGATAAGCATATTTGTGAGCCTATGTGACATGGCAGACAAGATTACTCGTTGCTAGTGCTCTCTCTTGTATGAAAAGGGTGAAAGTACTCACCAAACATTTCACATTTATACAATTGCCACCTTTGCTGATAAACAGCATCTGTCCATTATATGCCACACTCTAGTGACACCAGTTATGTTTATGCTGGACTTTAGAGCCAGAACAAAAAGAGACACCTGCCTTATGTAATCACCTGACTAAGCTGCGGAGAAGGAGGAGGTTACTGAGTACCCTCATAGAGAAGCATCGCTTGTCGGAAATGTCACCTTCATTTTCAGTACAGTAACAAAATGGCAAGTGTTGCATATGATGGTTATCTCTATATCCTGAACCATTGTTAACCACTATACTGAGTATTGGGAATGTTAAATTCCATGTGGATTGTGGAATTGTCTCCCAGCTGAGGTGGTTGTCATTATTATAGAAAATTACATCAGAGGTGCTTATGAGAAACATAGGGAATGTGAGGGCATGGGTTAAGCAGGTTTTCAGATCTCACAGTCGGGAGGAAAATGTCAGGTGTGGTGTGTTACATAGATCTTGTCTCCTGCAAGCTTCCAGAATTCATTTTCCTTGATAGTCTGACCCCACATTTCATTAGGATTTAATAAACTTCTGGTGTAATGATATTGTGCTGAGTTCCCGTGCAGCGGCTGACTGAAGGCAAGATATTCTATTGGATCAAAGGGCTGAATGAACTGTCTCATAGATAATTGTCCTTGATAATTTGCTTGAGACAGAAGCTACTGTAGATTTGATTCTATTGCTTCACAAAGAAATATTGTAATGTCAGGGAAAAAAAACGAATGTCTGGTGATGACAAACCGTCTAAGGGGAAATTAAAATCAACACATCTCTGTGGGTGGATTTAATTAAACACAGAGATAGTTCACATGCTTCTAATAACCTGTATGTTAACACTTACCTAGCAGGAAACTGCATGCTTTTTCAAGCAGAATGCCTTTGCAAGGGGAAGAGGGCTCATTTACTAATTGTGGATAATTATATGGGGCCAGTGTTAATTTACATTTCTACTAATTTATTGGATCACTGGTTTTGCAATTTGCTTTTACTCTTCTACGTGTAGATGTTTGCTGGTTTTTAGTGCATAACTGAAAAATGCACGTCAGTAAAAGTATAAATGTCACCTGATCATAGTGTCCACCCAGGGCCGTAACTAGGGGTGTGTGATAGGGGTGGCCGCCCAGGGCGCAAAGCTTAAGGGGACACCAGTAAGTTTATAAGCAAGGTTAATTTGAATTGGAATTCAGGGTCAGGGGGCACAATTTTTCATTTTTTGCCCCTGGCGCTAAAATTTCTAGTTACGGCTCTGTGTCCACCAATACACTCACCGAACGCTTACGTCTTAACAACTTGTCTTCTCTCCTGAAATACTTTTGTAGCCTCTTTAATAATATTTCATAACAGTAAGAAGGTCGGTCTTTATTTTAAACGTGAATAATATTAATACATTTTTGCCATGCACAATGCACATGAAGACTTCAAATTAAGGTTCATGTTTGAGCATTATTATTCATTTGTGAAAATATTTTCCCAGTGCTGCATTTGTACATCAGATTTGAAAGCACTATTTGGCATATCATGCTTGCTGCCCATGTCTGATCATCTCCACATAACAGTGGCAAAAATGTTCTCATTAATATCTGCGGAAACTTGCTTTATTACTGTGTTCATACATAGAGCTTGTTTAGCATTCAAAATATGCAAAAAACCTTGACCTAACAAGCTGAGATAATGATAATTGCTGTAACATGTATGAAACATTACAACATTTGTGTAAATGCACTGGCACAATGAGAGCAATGACTTGTGCCAGGGTACAGGTTGTGACAAGTACTGCTGCGGTACTGCCACCATGCTGTATGCATTGGGTAAAAGTATTGGCAGCAGGCAGCATAGGGAAATATTTTTTGTAAATTGTATACATTTTTTAAACTTTCATTTATTTAATTTACCCAATTACACCTCACTAGTAAGGTAATACTGATAGAATGGTGTCAGTTGTAGATGTCACAGACTGCATTTAAATTGGATAAACCATGTGACACAAATGTAATACACTGCAGTAAACTGCTCCAATGAACAATATGGGCAGTGTTAGTTATTTAGGGCAAATTTCTTCATTGAGGAGGGAGACAACGAGGAGATGCTGTAAATACTGATGTTTCAGTAAGCTTGTAATGTAAAATGATCTCGTGGGTGCTTATGTGACTGTTATACCACATTAAAAGCAGTGATAAGATAATGTTCAGTGTACATCATACATAATACACTAGGGTTCCCTTCCACAGTCACAAAATATTGTGGCAGGCTCTCGCATGCGCAGTAGCTACTGTTTATTGAACTACGCCCGTCTATGGAAGACGGACGTAGTTCTGGATCCGGCCCATTAAAGGTAATAAAAAGGAAAGGTCCTTTATCATCCAGGTATAAGGAAGAAGAGTTATATTTATGGAAACATGCTGAATTTTCTTGAAGAACATGGTTTGGACCAGTTACAGTGTTGCCCTTTGTAAATGAGTGTGTGATGTATCTGTCAGCTGCGTTACGTCTGTTCTGTTGATGGATAGAGCTCTATTACCTGCCAGACATGTGATCATGCTTGTGTTATGTCTTGCAGGCGAGCACCTGAGATTCTGCCCACAAGGTTACACCTGCTGCACATCGGAGATGGAGGAAAACTTCGTCAACATCAGCAAAACAGAGTTTGAAAACTCGCTGAGAGAGGCCAGCCTGAATGTCCAGGGAGAACTCTTAACACGCAACAGAAATTTTGATAGTAAGACCCATTATGTTGTAGCCGGCTATTCTTACATGCTGTATATGGTTCACCAACTGCATAAGAGTAATCTCTTTACATAGCAGAAATGGATCATGGCTGACTTCCGTTGTCAGATGTTACCAGGCCAGGACAACTATACTAAGCAATCTTTTATAGACGTGTACAACAAAGGAAAATATATTGACATTTATCACAATAAATCAATTGTTGTATACATATCTGTGTATCCCCAGACTGTCCTATGTGGAGCCACAACAGCTGCTGAGTAATTCAGGACACCATGGGGCTGATTCAGAGATGCACTTACACCTCTTTTAAGGTGCAAGTGTAGACCTGAGTAACACCATGCTGAACAGCAAGAGGAGGCCAATTTATTTGGTGAAACCAGAATAAGAATTGAGAGGTGACATTACTTAGTGCAGCTCGATGTTATAGATTAAACATAAAGCTATGCAGTATTTGAGTTCTATGTGCAAAAGCAAAGTGTTTGCCCTGCATGCAAAAGAATTTAAATGAATTAGCGCCCCTTACTTTGCTAAGTGGTTTGGCCAAGCTGTACACTTGCACCTGTTTTGCTCTTAATCCTAAACTATAAATCATCAGCCCCCATGTCTGCTTACATTATGCACTACTTCAGGACAGGCAGCTCTCAGCACTCCAGGTATTGTGAAACTACATCTCCCAGCAAGCTCCAACAGAATAGGCTTAGGGATACCTGCCAGAGCATGATGGGACTTGTAGTTTTCCCAAAAAAAAAAAAACAACTTCCCCCTTGATTTACCAATAAATAAAATCTATCAGTGTTTTTTACTAGATAATAATTAAACATTACACTTTATTTCTTATATTTGGAATTAACAGTCTGGAATTAGGGCAAGCTCTTCCATATGAAGGTCGATGGACCAGATTCACAGATCCGTGTTTACTAAGTGCGCGTTTTTACGTATGCACGTAGCAAGGAAACACCCGTGACACCCCCCTAGCACGGATGGGTTTTCCCGCCTCCATAGGGCACCCTTATCTCTACGTGTGTACTTACGTGTGTATGTTACTTCTGTACGTGCGTATCTATCTAATCACGCCCTCAAAAGCCCATTTTAATGCCTCCCCGTCCACTTTCACGTAACTTCTAACATATAGAAAACAACCACGCCCCTCCGTACGTATGTCCCTAAGTGCGATTCACAAGTCTGTGCCTAAAGTACTTATGTGCCATTTGAGTTCTATGTGCAAAAGCAAAGTGTTTGCCCTGCATGCAAAAGAATTTAAATGAATTAGTGCCCCTTACTTTGCTAAGTGGTTTGGCCGAGCTGTACACTTGCACCTGTTTTGCTCTTAATCCTAAACTATAAATCATCAGCCCCCATGTCTGCTTACATTATGCACTACTTCAGGACAGGCAGCTCTCAGCACTCCAGGTATTGTGAAACTACATCTCCCAGCAAGCTCCAACAGAATAGGCTTAGGGATACCTGCCAGAGCATGATGGGACTTGTAGTTTTCCCAAAAAAAAAAAAACAACTTCCCCCTTGATTTACCAATAAATAAAATCTATCAGTGTTTTTTACTAGATAATAATTAAACATTACACTTTATTTCTTATATTTGGAATTAACAGTCTGGAATTAGGGCAAGCTCTTCCATATGAAGGTCGATGGACCAGATTCACAGATCCGCGTTTACTAAGTGCGCGTTTTTACGTATGCATGTAGCAAGGAAACACCCCCCTAGCACGGACGGGTTTTCCCTCCATAGGGCACCCTTATCTCTACGTGTGTACTTACGTGCGTATGTTACTTCTGTACGTGCGTATCTATCTAACCGCGCCCTCAAAAGCCCATTTAAATGCCTCCCCGCCCACTTTCACGTAACTTCTAACATATAGAAAACAATCACGCCCCTCCGTACGTATGTCCCTATAAGTGCGATTCAAAAGTCCATGCCTAAAGTACTTATGTGCGTAAATACTACGTAATTTGTGCGGAAAAGGTTACTATGCATGCACAGATAATCCGCTCCTAAAAATACGCACGCAATCCCACGTCAAAACTTATCTGTGAATACAGCCTGATATGCTTAGCTGCAGCCAGCATTGCTAGTAATCTGTCAGTCATCAATATGTTATTGGGTGCAAACATATTTTATATTCCTAGGTATAAAGAAAACATAAATGACATTTTTTCAGATTGATTTGGTCATGATTCTAGTTCGGAGATCAGGGACCAGATTTCTAATTTCGGATAAAATCTGATCCATCCGCAGGGGGATTAGGGGACTAGGAGAAATGTCTGAATGCTGTCGCAAGTGTTTGTGGTGTCAGTATGAGTTGCAGGAATGTCTAATAGAACATGTGTTGCATAGAATTCTGTTTGTAAAACCCCTTTGTCCTGCCCCAGGATATTTCCAGGACTTGCTGAACAAATCAGAGCAGATTCTTCTGGACACCTTTCCCAGTGTGTATGGAGATCTGTACAGCCAGAACGATGGAAAGATATTCAGAGACTTGTACTTGGAGCTGCGTCAGTATTACCGCGGCTCTGCTGTCAATTTGGAGGAGGCGCTAACAGACTTCTGGAGCCACTTGCTGGAGCGAGTGTTCAAAGCACAGAACTCCCAGTTTACCTTACCCTACGAGTACATGGACTGCCTGGCGAAGCAGTATGGCCAGCTGAAGCCGTTTGGGGACATTCCGCGGGAAATGAAACTGAAATCCACCCGGGCGTTCATCGCAGCACGCTCATTTGTACAGGGACTTAGTGCTGCTGCTGACATTGTCAAGAAAGTCACCCAGGTACGTGAACAATATAGAAACATGGAATGATACAGTAGGCACACAGCCAATCCAGTCTGCCTAATTTTTATTTCATATTTTTAAACTATATTGACCCCAGAAGCTATTTTACCCTCAATTTAGTTTAAGATTTAGGATATCCTTATATTTATCCCAAGCATGTTTACACTGTTCTCCTGTATTAGCTCAGATGGGAGGCTATTCCACTTATCTATCACCTTTTTAGAGAAATCCTTTTTGCACACCTACCTGTAAACCTACCACCCTCTAGTTCATATTTATGTCCTTGTGTTCCAATACAACTCTTCCTTTGAAAAATAATACCCTCCTCTAGCCGGTCACAACCCTTGATATATGTGAAAGCTGCTATCATGTCCCCCCTCTCCCTTCTCTGCTCCAAGCTATACATGTTTAGTTCCTCTAGCCTGTCTTGGTATGTTGTGTGACACAGGCCATGGACCATTTTAGTTGCTCTTCTTTGCACAGTCTCTAATGTATTTATGTCTTTCTGGAGATATGGGTCAGGATTCAGACCTAAGAAAAGAAGCAGACTTTCATACACTACGTACAGATATCTGCATGTGCCGTGCCATTATTTCCACTGTGGACTGATGCAGATCAGGAGATATGAATGTGGGGTGGACATAAGCATTTAAATTGTTCAGTAATGGCTTGGCTAAGCCCTTATATACATTTCAGTATGCTGCACTTAATGCAGGGTCCCGCTGGCGGATTTTTACTCCGCACATAGAAGATCAGGGGAAGTTCCCTGCTCTCCTATATGCAGTGGCTGTGGATCAATAACATAGTACAATATCTTCCACAGCGGAGGCTACCATAGGAGGGCCATGGTCTCCCGAACACAGTATTCCTCCCTTGCAATGAGTTACAAGAGCAAAACCCTACCTTCATAGTTCTGTACCACTCCTACGTAAAATGGGGATGGCCTAAAAACCGGTGTAGGACATATGGGCTGAAACACACCCTTACTGTATGATTTGTGACACAGGCCATGGACCATTTTAGTTGCTCTTCTTTGCACAGTCTCTAATGTATTTATGTCTTTCTGGAGATATGGGCCCGGATTCAGACCTAAGAAATGAAGCAGACTTTCATAGTTCTGTTCCACCACTTCGTAAAATGGGGATGGCCTAAAAACCGGTGTAGGACATATGGGCTGAAACACACCCTTACTGTACACTTTAAATACCTCCAAAGTAGCATATCGCGTACGAATGCCCGGTCACAAAATGCGGATGATTTCTACTTACAAGCAGCGGGCAAGGGCCACGTATCATAATAGCTGACATTGTTACAGACATTAGGAATTGAGCTCGCACTGACTCGCCCTCGTCTCATATATCAGCAGACCATAGACTGGGTGCTACAGGCAGGAAGGTCATCCCCAATCCTTGCCCCAGGTATCAGAAGGCTGTGCTAGTGAGTGGAGTGGCCTCCCGTCACTCATTGCCGCTGCATTCAGTATTGGACGTCTGGATCTGGTCCCATGTTATTAAACTGACTGGAAAGAGCACTGAAGAGTATTAAGGTGCTGAGAATGTCCAGTAAGAATCAGATAAATGGGAGCTCAGTCCGGGAGGACTGATGATATAAAGTTGTGACGTCATAGATACTGACTCGCAGTGCCTGGGATCCTGGAAATGAACTCGTGTTTTGGTCTGTGGGGAGAGAAAACACCCGCATTTTACAACAGTGCATGTGCACGCAGCAGACAACCACCATAGGCCTGGGTCCATGGGATTCAGGCTATCATGCTGGTCAGGGCGGGTGTGCTAGGTGAGAGGGAGGAGGTATTTGAATAGTTCAGCAAGGGTGTGTTTCAGTCCTTACACCCCATCCACACTTACCCGGTTTACATGGGGGTGGCGTGGAAATTGTGAGGCCCTGCTAACATCACTTCTTGGCCTTTCCGCACACGCACGGGAGTTTGGAAACAGTGGCGCTCGAGCTCGAGCTCTATTATTAGTAATTAGGATCCAGGTTGGTAGAAATTCATAGCCCACAGGGGACTTACCGTTATAGACACAAGCTCATGTATAATCTGCTCAGATTTGTTATTCTGCATATTTGTGTAACTTGTGCGTTTAATAACAGCACAGGTCAGAGCAGTGTATGAGATGAGATGATCCGGCCTCATCGTTGGGAGATATCCATGTTAGTTTAAGGAATTATCTTTCTGGCTCACTTACGCTGCATTAACTAATTATTGTTTTGTTGGCACTGCTGATGCCAGTTCTAATGATAGGACTGTCACTGATAGCATAGGCCCTAATCCAGAGCTCTGTGCGTGTTCCGTACACATGGATATCCATGCGGAAGTGCCTACTGCTGCCCACTCACCCTCATATGCATAATATCCTCGCCCTTTGCGGGGATTAGGCATGCGGATGTAACAGAACGCCCTGTTGCTAGGAGATCCCTTGTGTAACATCTGGCAGGTGCATGTGCAGTGCCCATAAAACATCTGGATTCCGCAAGCAGCTTGCAGTTGTCAGACAGAGGTTAGTGAGGGAATGGAGATCTTTGGATAGCCCACTCTGTGGTCCTGAAGCATGTGTCTTAGTAGGTAATCAGGTGTAAAAGGTATTGTGAGTTACATGGAGCAGTTGAGGAGGAGGCATCATACTATGAGTCAGTCTAGTGCAATATGATCTTTCTGCTGTTTAGTGAATTAGGCTAAACTGACGTCTGTGAAGGAAATGGAGTTCTGTGGCCACCTGCTGGCTAAAAACTGCAGTTATCTTGAAAGGCAAATGAATCCATTTTCATTAGAATGTGAATACTTAACAATACATTCTAAGGTTATGAGTTTAATAATAGAAAAAGGTGAATTCTCATGATCTCATGACGGCTTGCGAATTTTGCTGAATTTCCTGATTCAGCTGGAAAGCGCATGTGTGCAAATCCACGCCAGTGAGTCGCACACCTATCTAAACGTAACGTTTATAACGCAAACTTTATAACATTTTATCCAGTGTAATATAAAGTTGAAGGGCCGTATTCAGAGATCCGTTTTTTGTTATGTACGCAATTATACGCACGGCCGGAGCAAGGAAACACCCACCAGCAACCCCGGCACTCCCCTCTCCTGGACGTGCTGTCAGGGTCTTATGAGTCCATACATCACTCTGTTCTTTACGTGTGTACTTATGTGCGTATATGTGCTCCATCCATGCGACTCTTTATAACCGCGCCTCCATGCGTTCATATAAATGCCTCCCCCCACCCACTTTTATGTAAATTTTCCCGTATGTCTGATTTCCGTACGTATATCCCCAAGTGCGATTCACGTGTAAGTCCGTCAGGCACTTACGTGCATATAATCAACATAAATAGCGTAACTAAAGTTACTACGCATGCGCAGTTGATCCAATCCTAAAAATATGCACGTAACTGCCCTCAAAAACGGATCTCTGAATACGACCTGAAGACCCTGTTTATGCACCAATGATTTGGTCACATAGGGGATTTGCGCTTAGCTACCTTGTTCTTGTACGCTGGTCACGCACTTCACTGCCCTCCAGAAGTATGATCGCACGTAGCACAATCCACCTATAGAAACGCATCAATACCACACACATGCCGCTCATTTGCACACGGATCTGGATTAGGACCACTGTACGTAGTGTGAATGTAATGATCATGCTTAGAGCAGAGTGTAAGTGATTATAACAATATCTGATAGTCACAGTATCTGTCATTTCTTCAGGTCCCTATGAGCCGAGAATGCACGCGAGAAGTCATGAAGCTCATGTATTGTCCACTCTGCCGTGGCCACGCCAACATAAAGCTATGTGACAATTACTGCTGGAACGTCATGCGTGGATGTCTGGCCAATCAGGCAGACTTAGACTCAGAATGGAGAAATCTGATTGGTAAGAACCTTGCTTCAGATACATTATTGGGCTCTCTTCAAAGCTTTGATATTCTCAGCTTAGGGCTACAGAAGCTTACTCATGTAGGGCCTAATTCAGAGATCCGTCGCCGATCGGGCCGCAAATATACGCATCTAAGTGGCAGGTTGGAACAGGTTACACCCATCAGATAAAACAGTCACTCCCCTCGCAACCTTCGGCCGGAGCTAAACTTACACCTCCATAGACTTGCCCTATCAGGCCACACTCACTTCCGGCCTTATGTGTATTAGTTGCGTATATTACCGGCCTTAACTCTGTAAGCGCGCCCACTTTCCCTCATCTCAATGCCTCCCCCCGCCCATTTCTATGCAAATCTTTAGGTCCGTTTATTTCTACCGCACTTAGGGTCGCATTAGTCTCGGCCCGATTCACAAGTCTGACCTTAGGGCATTTCCGACCTTAACTTCAATGTAGACGGCGTATCACTATTTTATATGTGTACAAATATAGATCTAATGCTTTTCTCTTTGCCTCTGTCCCTCAGAGTCCTTAATGCTGGTAGCAGGCAAGTTCAATGGCGCTGCTGGTGTGGAGAACATTGTGGGAAGTGTCCATACAAAGATCTCTGAGGCCATCGCCCACATGCAAGAGAACAAGGAGGTTATTACAAACAAGGTGACTGCCATACTGTGATGTCATGTCATATAAAGCATATTGCAGTTTATCAGATAGGAATTTCTCAGTGGTTGTACTGTCAGAGGTGAAAGTTCCATAGTATAGTATTGTTGGCACGCTGTTTTGTAAATCTGGCAGTGAGAAGAGCTGGCCTGAGGCTGTGTGACCATAAGCATACATAATACCCATGCAAGGCAAATACGCAGACAAATAACTTCATGGAAAAAATCCATGCGTCCAGACACACAAGCCATGTAGATTTGATTGGATACCAAAAGCTTTTACAAAATACAGACACTGCCATGTCCTAAATATGTCATCCATTGATATGTATATAAAATTGTTTCTGCTCTTCTGAAATATACTATTCCTTGATCTGTGTAAGCTGGACATCGATCCCCAGTAAAGCTGTCTGTGTATTGCTTCATATCTGGGGGTCTATACAGCTTTATAAACAACACTACAGGTCACAGGAACATTGGATTGTTACACTTATGTCTAGTTACATTAGTTACATGCATTAAAGGAGAAATTAGTGCTGGTAACTGATCTCTCTAAATGTCGTTTGTGCATCCTTGCCACACACACACACACACACACACACACACACACACACACACACATATATATATATAATATCTTGTTATTATTTTTGTTTCAGGTGTTTAAACTTTGTGGAAACCCCAAAAAGGCCAATAAGGGCCCCAAACCGGAGGAAAAAAAGAGAAAGGCAAAAGTGGTTCCAGAAGATAAATCCACAATACCCAGCATGGAAAACCTGGTGAGCGCTCCGTCTGTTGCTTATTTTTGGATCTGTGTTTCTCATGTAACAACCAGTATATAAGGTTTAGCATCTTCTGCACAAGTTTAATTTGATTAGCAAATCATTGTCCTGATGTTTACATGATAAGTCTGCTCCATTCATACTGCCTAATATCATACTTGTTTCTGTCCTCGGGTAGTTTGTTATATTCTTAAGAGTCCACTTAATTGTTAAACTTAGGGAACCTTCTGGCTCTGCGTGAGTGGGAATAGTTAAAATACACATGTCTGAATATTGTGCCACAGCACTAGCAGATCATGCTCATGTTACGATGGCAGCAGACCAGGCCGTGAAGTCTAACTAAGAGTTTGGTCTTCACTAGAGCCTCTGATGGTGGGTATAGGCTGGGCTGCAGAAACCAAGCAGGTCGCGGCCCTTGTCTAACTCTAACACACCAACACCTAGAGAATAATGGTGAGTGAGATCAACCCTGAACACATGGTTGGCATAAGAAAGGAAACCCCCATGGAATAACACTGGGTAGGTAAGATGGAGAAATCCTGGAGGAGACAAAATACACTAAACAGAGACAAGGGCACTCAGACTCAGAGCACAGGAGTTAGGGTAGCCTTCAGCCGGCGTAAGGAAGGGGCCATACGCCCGCACAGGGGGAGTGGTGGGCCAGAGCAGCGATGTTACGGTGAGCGCTACAGCACTCAGTGTAACATCGTAGCTCTGGATCAGGCCCTAAGAGTTTGGTCTTCACTAGAGCCCCTGATGGTGGGTATAGGCTGGGCTGGAGAAACCAAGCAGGTCGCAGCCCTTGTCTAACTCTAACACACCAACACCTAGAGAATAATGGTGAGAGTGATCAACCCTGAACACATGGTTGGCATAAGAAAGGAAACCCACATGGAATAACACTGGGTAGGTAAGATGGAGAAATCCTGGAGGAGACAAAATACACTAAACAGAGACAAGGGCACTCAGACTCAGAGCACAGGGAGCACTGGGAGTGGAAGAGAGAGACACACACATACAAGGAGAGACTAACTGCAGGGCAGAAACGGAGGCAAGGGAATGAAAAAGAGAACTCAGAAATCGCAGAGAAATACAGCAGCAACAAGAGCAGGGAAACACAGGTGACCTAATGCTATAACCGACAGTGTGGGATACGCACTGCTGACTATTTAAAGTCTCAGCCTCCAATCATCTCCTGCAGACAGTGTCGTTCTACGTAAGATCATTTTCCAAATCCTTATCTTATTCTCATTTCCTATGAAGTTGCTGAAATTACCTTTATAAATGTAACCTTGCCTTCAGTTTAATCTGGCAGATATTTTGTAATCCAAACTACAAAGTATTTTTCTTTTTTTTGTTTGTTACCAAGTTGTGCGGTTTGGCTCCTCCTGAAGGTGACGCCATTTCTTTTGCAGGCTTCAGATGTGAAATCAATGCTAAGTGACATCCAGGATTATTGGATAGCTCTGCCAAATGTTTTCTGCAATGATAAAGTTATTGCCGGACCAGGCAATGAAGATAAGTGCTGGAATGGAATGGCCCGGGCAAGGTCAGTCTACCATTGTGTTACTGTATAACTCTATGTAAACACTGCTATACCCACAGTAATGCCACTAGAATACACATGTACCTTTTCTTATATCTCACTATATACTGTAAATAGATACCTCTGGAATCAATATTTATTTGATTGAAAATGAAACATCTACCATGTTAACATATGTTTATCTTTAGGTACATGCCTGAACGTATGGGGAATGGCCTGGCTAACCAGATAAATAACCCTGAGATTGATGTGGACATCACAAAGCCTGAGATGACCATCCGTCAGCAGATCATGCAGCTGAAGATCATGACAAATCGCCTCCGCAATGCCTATAATGGAAATGATGTGGACTTCCAAGACACAAGTAAGTTGCAGGATTTTATTACTGGTCTCTTCATCTTTTTCGCTGTGTTGAAAGTTCCTATTCTGTAAGGATGAGGTTTATTCAAATGCTAGAGATACAAGCCTTGACACATTAAGCTGACAAACAGATTGCATCCATAATGTGAGTGTAGTGTATCCATGTATCTTGTACGCTATGGTATTTGGATGAGGATGTCACTGTCATTCAGTAAGATCAAGAACGTTTAGACATAGGTCACCCACGCATCTTAATGCTCTTGTCACATCACCAAGTACGCAGTGAGGTGCCTCATACCAGTTAGCGATAGTTACTAACATTCTGGTTTGGGCTTCCTGTCCTTCACAGAAAATCACCAAAGCACAGAAATGACCCTCAATAACCCTGATATAGGGAGCAGTTCTTTCTTAATGCATTAGTTGCATTTTTTAACATAAAGGTTGGATCGTTTTGCTGGTGTTAAGTGAAAATCATCATTAATCATCCTATTAATCTACCACTGAGCAAATATCTTCTTTAAGTGTAAGCTATTTTCAGAATTGTGCATTTACCTCCATTGTTGCATTTTGCAGGTGATGATATCAGTGGTTCGGGGAGTGGAGATGGCTGCAGTGACTCGGTTTGTGTCAAAACAGATTCTGGAGACTCCACCGTAGTTCAGACAAAAACGCTTGTAATTCAGAATCCAAAAGCACCAAAGGTGTTGGGAAGCAGCGCCAAGTCTTACTCCGGGAACCTGCTTCTTCTTGCAGCTTTGCTTGTGGCACATCGTGCCTGGTGATGAGATGTACGAATTGTGATATAACAGGAATGCAGTTTACTTTGCCCCATAAATAAACTTGACATTCTTCTATATTTGGAAATAGATGAGAATGGAAAGGGAGAGAGTGCGGGAGATTAGGCCACTATAACACTGTGCTCTTCTACAGGCTCACCCTGTCTCCGTACCTGTACATTTTTGTAATTGTGTGTATTTTATTTTCTGATACAGATAAAGCATATCTGCCTGTTCTTTTTTTCTTTGGTTGATAGGAGAAAATTGTTATAAGTGACATAAAGTCTCACTAATATTGTGTCTCTTTTCTAAGATTAAAACAAAAAGTTTTAAAACATGTAAAATGTAAAATATTTATTAGTGAAAAGACCTACAGTTCTATACATATACAACTGACAAACAGAGAAGCAATGTATGCAATTCTCTTTGTTTCTATATAAAGTACCCTTTTCTTTACATTTGTCACTCAGAGTTTTCTTTGGTGAGAGGAAAAACAGGTTTGCAGGAAACCGCAACTGGTCCAGAAGTCTGTGTTCTGAAAAGATGATTTGAAGGGTTTGATACTAGACCGTCATGAAGACAAAGGGCCTGATCCAGAGCTACGAAAATTCGCACGGCATGCACCCCCCTAACACTCCCATAGTAAAGTACCTGCTTACAGCGGCTATACCCTACACTGGGTACTACCGTCGGCTGTACGAATTAAGGAGAAAGGCCACTATTTTAACTACCACTATGTTAACTGATTATATGTTAACTGTTATATATAATCAATACTTTATTAGTATATTAGTTGATTAATATATGAATCAGTAAACATGATCTAACATTTTCCTCTCTTTGATTCTATATTTAATCAAACTTATATTAGGCTATACTGCCTGTTATAATTTAGAGTATTTAAGTAAGCTGCAGTTTAGCATATAATATTCTTTGCTTGAGCTTAATATGCACTTTTTTGTAACAGAATATTCATGGTACAGATCCCCTACCCCTTCCCTAACTGTGCTCCCAACTGTGCTTGTGTTAATCTATTTATTCTTTTCCTGAAAGCGCATGTGAGATAACAATTCCACATAATCATCAGAGCTAACACTACCAGGGTAGCAAGAATAGGGTGTAGAATCACCCTGAAGAATCCTGTGGTGCTAGGTGACTTCCCAGTGAATACATCCCACCAATGATGTTCTAAGTTTTCTTTCAGTTGGGTAGCTACGTACTTTAACTCGTTGGCTTCCACGACTGTCTGCATCTGTGCATGTTTTGCAGAATAATCTACTTGTTTCAGGTGTTCCCCCAATCTTCTTGTGTCATTAATAATATTGATTATTCTCTGAATACTAATAGTCAGATTATGAGGCGGTAAAGTAAATGGTTGGAATATCTTATTCATTGACTCAAACTGGTCTTTATAGAATACATAGGTATTGTTCTTCCAAATAAGGTGAGTAACATTTAACAGACAACCAGAGAATGGACTGGGTAGCTGATACATACCCGTGATTACAGGATCATATGTAATCATACAAATTACTTGAGGGGCTACTTCTATAAATACATCATCCTCTGGATTGTGCAATGTCCAACCACACACACTAGTTGGGTGACCTAATTGACAAGGTTCTGGTACATAGGTTGTTTGAGGACATACCACTCCACTGATAGATATGAGATAGATAGATAGATAGATATGAGATAGATAGATAGATAGATAGATAGATAGATAGATAGATAGATAGATAGATAGAGTGATATGAGATAGATAGATACCACATACTTTTTGCATTGGTAAACACCTCCCACAACAAAACAATTGAACCCCATAGACAGGATTCCAGAGACTGCTTGAAAGGTGCACAAGGTTTCATACCCCAAATAATAATAAATAATCCAGCTGAACAAGAACTAATTTAAAAACTTATTAGTGCCAAAAAGTGATATTTATTGTATTGGATAATAATGCGAAATATAGTAAGACCCCATTGAATGAGTAACCAGTCTGGTCTAGTAGGACGTCAATATTGTAACAATCAATGAACAAAATAATGAGAATAATATATCTATGCTGATACTCAAAATAGCAGACAAAACGAAATAGGACTCAACCTCCATGGTGCTAGCAATGCCAAAGAGTAGCAATAAATGCTTAGAACTGTAGCAATGGTGGGCAGTAACAATTAGCATATATGTAACCAAGGTCAGTACACAGACTCTGTGGTGCTTCTGTGTGTAGCACCGCCCTACGCTAGATCCATGAGGTCTGTCCCTGTAAATCAATTACCAGCCTCACGGCCAGCTTCACATATTCCATGCAGGTATCTCACCGGTATTCAGTGCAGGTTCGTCGGCCGGGGACTTTTAGAAGCGGGATCCTTGTGCTTGAGGGTTACCCGCCGAAAACCACCTCTCCACCTCTGTCTGCTACTTTGAGTATCAGCATAGATATATTGTTCTCATTATTTTGTTGATTGATTGTTACAATATTGACGTCCTACTAGACCAGACTGGTTACTCATTCAATGGGGTTTTTCTATATTTCGCATTATTATCCAATACAATAAATATCACTTTTTGGCACTAATAAGTTTTTGAATGACTTCTTGTTCGGTTGGATTATTTATTATTATTTGGGGTATGAAACCTTGTGCACCTTTCAAGCAGTTTCTGGAATCCTGTCTATGGGGTTCAATTGTTTTGTATTGTCTATACATACTGTATGTAGTGCATGGTAGCACCCCTTAATTAAGGGCTTTCCACCCCACCCTTCTGTACTGGTGGGGCATTCCGGTTTGTTTACTTTAAACACCTCCCAACCAAGACACATGCAAATCCACCCAGATCAAAACACAAGTTTTACATTAAAAATGTTTGACTAAGCTCCAAGGGCCAATTCCAGAACTGCACTTGGCTAATGTACAGAACTTGAGATCCAGAGTTCCGTAGGTATAATGGGACATCATACTCCCCCTTCCCTCACATGTGTGGACTTTTCACATGCAAGACCCTACCTTATGTCTCCACATGTGGAAGGCCCACATAGGGAATGGTGGATCCTACATAAGGTCTTTGGAGGGCCCTTACTGTATGATTACCCTTCCGGACAGGATATGTAACATGGATAAGTTTCCTATTATTATTAGTTCTGGATCTGGTCCCAAGTCTGCAAATTAGGGTTGGATCCAGAGTTGGATCTGACTTTGCCCTTTTTCTGTTCTGCTCTTGCACACACATCCAAGCTACCAGAGTGAAACTGGATTGTGCTCCCCAGTGGGTGTGCCTTGGAATTCTAATGTACAGTATGGATGTTTCCTCATTGACATTAGATACGCCTGGGTCCAGGTAGCATTGGCAAACCTTTGTCCTGAGGCAAGTATACCAAATTGCTCCAGGTTCTTCTACCAACATGCCACTATGAAAAAACCAGGGTGATTAAAATTATCTGGGTGTGGTTTTTCAAATGTGTGTGTAGCTTTACTGTCTTAAATAATGTCAAATAGTGAAAATGACAAACTGTTATTGGTATATTACAATTCAAAACATTTTACTTTTTTATTGACTTCTGTACAATCATAGTTACATAGGTCCAGATCCAGAACTACGGCCATCGGATACAAGCCCCCGTAAGATGTGTTTGCTGGCTACTGTGCATGTGTAGTAACTACTTCCTTACGCCAACTGGAGGCTACCCTAACTTCAGCCGGCGTAAGGAAGGGGCCATACGCTCGCACAGGAGCGTATGGC
>WWET01001290.1:23518-51326 GCA_011038615.1 Limnodynastes dumerilii | reverse complement strand
TTTCTTAATATCCGGGTACTCCTCTTAATCTGTATAAATTGTCTTGGTGCTCATTCAAACAAGTGCATATGGATGCAAAGTAGAAAGACACTCATGGACTTCAAAGGTTTGCTTAAAAAAAGTACCTTTACAGGTTATTTATTCGTATCGGTATATGGAAAAAAGACTCCAACGTTTCAATCGCTATTACAGCAATTTTAATCAGGGATTATATGTCAGCTCAGCAATTCACATATAACTGATCTGAAGCCTTTATTTATACAAGTGGGGAAGTAAAAAGGCGCTAACTCACCTTGCCTCGTGGTCACTGTAATGCCTCTGTCCCGGAGATTGCATAGCGTCACACTCCCTCAGGTTACCCTGATAACGAAGGTGTGTCTCCTGCAGCTCCGATCCCTCAGTGGCCACCAGGTCTCCAAGGGCAACAAGTAAGCGTCTACGATAAATAATGAAAAGGTCATGTAAATACTAATGGCAAAAAGGTACTGCGGCAGAAGAGAACAGAATGAAAAAAAAACATGTTGGGGTAGAAAAATATTGGGTCAATAGGATGTCGCTAAACGCCAATAGAACAAATAGAAAACAGATAAGAATGATAGTAAGACAGTCCTGAATAGCTGCAAACATAATGGGCCAGATCCAGTGCTATATGTTCCCACTACGCACTTCCCTAGGCCATATGTAGTTTAGCCGTGTTATGCTTTCCAAAACATAGCTTTACTTTTCAAAGCGTAACTCCTGACGGCCGTAATAGCTGCACATACTTACGCTATTAAGCGCGCCCATACTGTACGATTTAAATGCCTTACCCCACCTCCGCTGCGTAATTACGGGTGTCGTATGGCACGCCCCTTCGTACTTTGTTACAATGATGATATGTGACTGGCCCTTATGCTCTGAGTTACATGGCGTAACATCTCCCGTGCGCAAACGCAGTAAGTACTAAGGGGCGCTTTTACATTAGCAGCTAGCATAAATACACTAGCGTACGTAGTTCTGAATCTACCCCAATGTCATAAATGTGTGTGATACAAGGAATAAAGAGCGAGGCTGGCGGTAGATACCTGGAGCATTCTGTATAGGGAAACATCGTGTAGCTGCAATGAATATGGACAGCTCTCAGTATTTCAACAGGAGAAAGATATGTCTTAAACAGCGTCCTCTGCGAAAATCACATTCTCTTGCAGTAGCTTTCTATTACATTCCATAATGTCAGCTGTGGGGAGTTCTAAGTCATATCCAAGGGGCATCAAAGGGGTGGTAAAGTTGGAAACACATCTGATGTCAGATCCATGCAAACAGGCAGAATACAAACTATATCTAGAGAATCAACCCTTGTTCCTAGTGAACATAAATCCAATGGTAACAAAGTGCCCTGTGTCACTCAATATAATCATTTGAGTTTTTGTAGTAAAAAAGCCACACGTGCTCTGTGGCCTATTATCTCTACAGATAAATCCTTACAGGGATTCTCAAATAGACAACTTTTACCTTGCCATACTAGACCAAAAAACTTACGTGACCTACTTTACAAGAACGACTTCAGGAGCTCCAAGAAAAAGTAATAGTCACTGGTAGACTTAGGGTTAGGCTGCGGAAAGGGAATCTATCTTACAAGGGGAGTTTTATGGTTGGACTGCGAGGAGGAAATACAGCTTACAAAGGGAGTCTTAGGGTTAGGCTGCGCGAGAGATTCCAGCTTACAATGGTATTTTTAATGTTAGGCTGCAGGGAGGAAATCCAGCTTACAAGGGAAATTTTAGGGTTATGCTTCAGGGAGGGAATCCAGTTTACAAGGAGAGTCTTACGGCTACGGGGAGAGAAGCGTGAATATAACTTATTTATTGTGGGGCAGGTTAGGCTGAAATATGTGTATATATTAAATGTGAACATGATTTAATGTGGCTGCGAATAATAGTTTTCTTTGTTAAATAGGTTTATCATTTATTTTATTAAAGTACTGCTTTGTGATGGATGGCTTTATTTATTAATTTACTAGCTATTATTACTATAAGGACAGGTAAACATGGAATATGTGTATTTAGCAAAAGTAGATGCAGCACACAACAGAGTGTGGATGCTGTAGTTTTAGGGGAGGAGCCTAAAGTAGAGTACACACGGGATTTTCAGCAGATAATCTTTACAATCACACAATCAAAAGACGGTTTCACCAGATATTTTTCCAGTGTGACTTGTCCAAAGGTCTCCTAATACACACACTATACACTTGCAAAAAGCAAAATATATCGTTCCATCATTGTTCTGGCATATTAGGAGCTCCAAAAGACTTTTGAGCATCTTTGGACAGTACACACCGGTAAGATATCTGCTGAAACGGTCTTATGATTATGTGATTAGAAAAATGATCTTTCGAAAAAGCCCCATTGTGTACCCAGCCTAGAAAAGAGAGCAGGATTCAGGGGCAGGCAGAGAATGAGACTGAGAGACAAGTGGATCTAGCAGTCATACCATCAGAACTGATTGGGAAAAGGGTTTTGTGTCTTTTCTGTACAACTGAATAGATTTTATTATTGGTTCTAGCAAATTTTTAGGAGGAAATGAGAAGCTATATACTCTGATACCCTTTAAAACATCATTTTTATTATTACTAAATAACAGTCAAAAATGTATTCACACAAGCAATATATGAATAATAACAGTGTAAATAACATGCTAATACAATAAATGATTTTCCAAACATAATAGTAGCTTAGGACCGTATGCAGACTTAATAACGACAACTGTCTTTTACAAGCTGCATGTGTAAATGCACATAAATAATTAATAAAATGAATAAATAAAATAATTTGTCATGGTGCCCATTGGGAGTCATTACTAACAGATGATGGCCCTTGTTATTTAAATAGTGTAGAAATAAGGTGTAACACTATTAATAACTGGATATCCCCAAATAGATAATAACCCTGAACTAACAGCATATAGCTATATCAGAATGCCATACAAACAGTCCCTGATGCATCCAGGGTCCATTACAACATCATTACAACCATTCGGTCGCTAGAGAGAACCGTTTTATAGAAATGATGATGTCAGTAGAGGGCTCACTAGTGCCCACTAATGTAAATGACGTCATAATTTCTATAAAAGGGTGCCCTCTAGCATTGGTCATTAGTAGCGGCGCCGCAGAAGATGAATAAGCATGACATCGGGTCAAGTGACATAGCTGCAAGCACCGTACCATCGTCTACAAGCAAGCGGACAAGAATCTACAATCAACATGAGAATAACAACTTCAAAGACAGAAGAAACTACTAGCAAATCTTCCCAAGACTTTTTATTTTTTATTGCAACACGCTAACATAACAATACGTTTTTTAGAATACAGTTGTGGCCACCTGTGTTTATTTTACATTTTAAGGGAAAACGTTATGCATTGTAACTGTTTATTTTAAAAGTTACTTTTCGGCTGTCTCTATTTCGAATAGGGGGCCTTTTTGGAATGTTTTGTTATGAATGAGTGAGTGTGCCGATCGGCATTCTCACTCATTCATTTTTGCAGAGGACCCGACGCTCCCGCCACTGACAGCTCTGGGGACTTTTAGTGTTAGGAAGGGGGGGTTAGGGTCAGGCTGCAGGGAGGGGGGGTCTTAGGGTTAGGGCCATAGAAGGGGAGGGTTAGGATCAGGCTGTGAGGAGAGGGGTCTTAGGGTTAGGGTAAAGGGAGGGTTAGAATTAAGGGTTAGGATATAGTAGTTTTTGCACCTACCTTTCGAAGCACCATGCATAAGCAATCGATATCCCAGCCAGTTCGAAACTGACTGGGAGAGAATGGCCCTATCGAAATAGGGCCATTATTAGCGGGGACCCACACCCGGGGTTCTCAATCACTGGTCGTATACGTACCCTTGGACGGTGGTACAAGGGCATGTCCCAATCAAATATTACTCACTAAATGTTCAGTAAAGGTGGCTGCAAGTCTTTCGTTATTAATTTTCTATTATACAACTTCAGCCTGGCAGCCACCATAGAGCTGTGGTCAGAGGTTGTGTTACTATATTGTCATGGTTGCTGGACAACCACTATGCTCTGCTTGTCAAAGTGCTGTTATGTTGGCCGATGTGTTTCTTGCCCACCCCTAGATGTTTGATGTGTGTTTTGTGTCTTGTCACTTCCCCTGCTCTGTTTGAGACTATTTCCATGTGTATGAATAGTCCGTAATTTAATATAAATTTCTTTTACCTCCATTTGTAAGTATGACTGTTCCATGTTTTGGTGTCATCCTTATTCTTGGTAAAGCAAACCGTGTCATAGTGTAGCACAGGGATTATGCTTGTTTTAAAGGCCCCAAGGCAATAATTATTATTTTTATTGAAATTATATTTACAGCTATGTATGGGTATTAACATTGGGAGTCACTGGTCCAATGGGTTGCTTTTAGAAATAGAGACAGCCGAAAAATCATTTTCGACTGTCTCTTTTTCGAATGGCAGCCATTTCGATTTTTTTTTACGAATGGGTGAGTATGCCAATTGGCATACTCTTCCATCCCTTTTCGCCATAGACCCGATGCAACCACCGCAGACCCGCCACTAGCCCCGGAGAGGTGATTATCCTCTCCAGGGACTCGTAGTGTTGGGGGGTTAGGGTTCGGCTCTTAGGGCTCCATTTACAAAGGTCGATTTGGTCCAAATCGACCAGGATCCCAGGGCTTTTGCGGCGATTATGCCATCACCACATTCACTAAAGGCAAAATCCCAGGACTTTAGCCTTTATCAAAATTGACACGACAAACATCGCCGTGGCGATTTTTTCAGTGTCAGAAATAGCCATTCTGTAATAGTTTTACTAAGGTCACTTAGTAAAATCTCAGGCAACTTTCTCTGAAAAAGCACCATTTAAAAGCGTCTCCTGTGAGTGTCGCTTTTCAGAAAAGCGACACTCACTTTGCCATCAAAACACGTGTTTTGACTCTTTAAAAATGTAAAGCACAGCATACAAATAACCCTTATCCTGCAGTCGCATGTAGTATTATAAGGCACAGCATGCCCATGTTTAGCAGGGCATGCTGTGCTTTATAGTACCATAAGAGGCAGCATGGCAAGGGTTAAGTGCATGCTGCCGCTTAAATAATGGAACACATTACACTAAAAAAACATTACATTCCCCCTTACAAAAATTACACCCAACATGGCCACGTACATCAAATAAAATAATACATTGCCCCTTGGTTCCGCCGGCTAATGATTAATGATGCCATTGCTGGGGCCCTTTTATAGTCTTTGCCATGAGTCTCAGGAGACTCGCGGCAAAGACTATAAAAGGGCCCCAGCAATGGCATTGTTAATTATTAGCCCGGCATACCAAGAAGAAGAAGGCGGTGCTCGTCGGAACCAGCAAGAAGAGGCGGAGTCGAAGACCCGTTCGATGCAGAGGAACATTGAGGACTTCTGAACTGTGAGTATTTTCTTTATGCTTAATTCATTATCTGAACTATTACCCATGGCATGTAATTGTTTATTTTTTATGTGGGCATCTAATGTGTATGGTTTTTTTTTACGGGGGAATCTATGGAGACTATTACTATTACGAGGGGCATCTATGGAGCCTATTACTATTACGGAGCCATCTATTGAGGCTATTACCATTACGGTGGCATCTATGGAGGCCATTACTATTACGGTGGTATCTAAGGAGTCTGATACTATAACTATCTAATGAGGCTGGTACTATTACAGGGGCAACTAGTGTGTCAATGGAGTGAACGGGGCCAAATATTATTTTAGAAATTGAACAGGGAGAAATACTTTTTATGTTATTAGCGGACGGGGCAATGTATTATTTTATTTGATGTATGTGGCCATGTTGAGTGTAATTTTTGTAAGGGGAAATGTAAATTTTTTTGGTGTAATGTGTTCCATTATTTAAACGGCAGCATGTACTTAACCCTTGCCATGCTGCCGCTTATGGTACTATAAGGCCCAGCATGCCCTGCTAAACATCAGCATGCTGTGCCTTATAGTACTACATGCGACTGCGTGCTAAGTCTTATTTGTATGCTGTGCTATACATTTTTGAAGTAGATTAATTTTTTTAATTCAATTCTTATTTTTTTATTTTTTTATTTTACGTGACAGTGTGCAGCAATTTTTACAGATAAATCACTGTGATTATAAGCAGAAAATCGCCATAAATCGCCAGCCAAAAGCACGGCATAGAAAATGCTGCAATTTTTTTTTTAAAAATCACAGCAAAATCATGGCGATGGCTGGAGATTCATAAACACTGACAAAAAAAGCCCTTAGTAAATGAGGCCCTTATGAAGGGAAGGGTTAGAGTTAGGGCCATAGAACGGAAAGGTTAGGGTCAGGCTGGGGGAGGTAGGATTTAGGGTTAGGCTTTAGAGAAGGGAAGGTTAGGGTCAGGCTAGGGAAAGGGAGGGGTTAGTATCAGGCTGCGGAGAAGGATGGTTAGGGTTAGAATTAGGGAAGGTGATAGGGTAGTTTTTCCTCTTACCACTGAGGAAAAACTTTTTTACCTTATCACTGAGGCAATTGATAGCCCAGCTAGTTTGGAACTGAGCGAGGACCCACATCAGGGTATTGATGCTAAGAAGGCAACAAAGTACCTACTATACATACTAAGTGCCTTGCAATTTATGATCATTATATATATTGGCGTGCAACAGCCATGCGAGTGCCCCCCATTAATTCTGAGCGCTCCATTCGACCGCTCTGCTTGAATGAGTCATGAGCCGGCCCTGCCCTTTATCTACCCACCACCAGGTCCAACAATTATGGAACAAACACCACCTTGTTCATATCCAGAAAATAAAATCCATCGTGGCTCTACAACAGAGTTCAAGTGCATCACACAAACAGCAAGTATATATCTTCTCTCGTTCCACCCCAGCAAAGTGCAGCGATACCAAAACTGCTAGAAACTGTGATCTGATTCTTGCATTTGAATCTCAGAGTAGTGGCTGTGTAGAAATCTCAATCACAGGCCTACATAGCTAACCACTTCCCTCACACACAGACCACTAAAGAGTCAGTTTCATAGTTCCAGTGCGTTAAAATGCTCACACAAATGAGAGCTGAAGTTCTCTGAATGAATGATGCCGGACGCATCTGTTATCTGATGCGTCTGGCGTCTGTATGAACAGCGGTCTATGTGATTGTGGCCTGGAGCAGGGCAGCATGACCTTAAGGGGGACAGCCCTAACGAGTGCCCCCCCTTAAGCCATCTAGGGGTGCACCCCGTGCGATAGTAAATAGCCTCTGATACACACCTATACTGCAGTGTTTGCAGTGTGTGACCTTATCCAGACCAACACACACACAGAGATCTGGGATTTTGGATGGCGCTACGGACACCTTGTGGCGCCTTATAAATAAACGATGATAATAATAATAAAGTCGGCACGTGTGAACTGCCATGTCACTTCCCATCTTGTGTGGATTTTAGTCAGTTATGCCGCCATAACGCTACCTTAAGTCTCCCATTCGGATCAGTGGTCTTTAAGCCAGCCCACCCTGTATAATTTAAATGTTGCCCCCGCACCCACCTTGGCGAGCAGAGGGGATTGACCCCCCTGTCAGTGGATCCCCCAGCATACAGAACTAGGTTACATACGCCAGGAGATCCGTAGCGTAACATCTGGTACCTTCACCTGCAAGAGGCTTGAGTAAGTAGCCTAACGTACATAGGTCAGGATCTGGTCATACGTGTGAATTATAGCGTAAGGAATATGTTATATTCTCTCCATACTTCACCCATCTACAGTATCCTTCATCACTGTTTTCAAGTTCATCTTGCTGCATTTCATTGTGTTTGTATTTTGCCCACCAACATAAAGCAGTTCAGGTGGCAGAGGACAGTATAACATTGTGTTGCATCACAGTGTATTCTTGTCTATGACGCTCCAGGAGTCCTTGTGTTAATTCCATAACGACTTTAGAGGATTTACCATTTCAGCATCAAATTGCATTTTATGAATAAACATTGGTGGAACAGACCTTAATAGCCAGACTAGCAGGGATTTCTATATGCTCTGTTTATTAATAGGCCCCTTGCATTTAAATCCCTGAGTAGTGGCTGCGTTATAATCTGCAATCACACGCCTGCAGAGCTAACCACTTCCCTCACACGCACGAACCTTTCAAAAGTCCATTTCTTAGTTTCAGTGAATTAAAATGCTTGCACAGAGTAAGGTAAAAAATTACACACGAAAGAAAGAGACAACTATGTCTAATGGGGGTCTACTGCTTGCATGAATATAAAGAGACAAGTGCAACTAATTATAGGAGTAGTTATCACAGAGACCTGAAACAAGGTCCTGATTTGTAAGAACTCTGAGGCCACGAAGAGATGACTCTTGAGATGACTCTCGGAATAACTGTCTCTTACTGTGCAGACTCCATGATGTTTTACTCCTTGTTTCCTTGCTTAGGAACATCTTTTCATCGACCTTACCTTAGGAAACAGAGGAAATGAGTTAAAGTGACCGCATACCGGTCTAATGATGCATATAATAACAGTATCCCCAGAACCTAAAGCAAAACTTCACCAACTTAAACTTCTGAAGTGCCTTTTGCTTCAATCTGAAAAGAGCGGACAATGGGGTAGATCCAGAACTCTGCTTGCAATACGTTTCCTCGCGCAGCGTATTTTCGCGTGTGTACCTTCTATATACTCCCCTCGGCACACCCCTTGAATGTACGTATTTTGTCCGAGATCCGCTTTCCAAACCCTACCTTAACTTTTGCCCACGTAACCGATGTCATCTGCTCATGTACGTATGTGCAACACGTATTTACACAGCTAAGCACGCCCATACTGTACACTTTAACTACAAACCCCCGCCTACATAGCGTATTTCAGACATATTTTTGACTCACTTAAAATTGGCACGCCCTCACGTAAGAATTTACGCGACACATACGTGAATGGGCCATACGTTCACATTTACGCTATGTTACGGAGCGTATTTTCTATGGTGCGCATGCACAGTACTTACCAAAACGCGATTTTACGTCTCCGCCACGCGTAAATTCGCTCACAAGCGTGGTTCTGGATCTGGGCCAAATGTGTCTATAAATAGAAAGTCTCAAACAATGGTCCAGATTCACAGTTACGTAGTTTTCGTCTTACATAAGTTGTTTTAAGAATTGAGCTGCTACGCATGCATATAAGCGTATTTACACTGTCTACGTACCATTTCTGTACGTAGATTGTGTAAGCGAGGTGTAAAGACAGTGCTTAAGCAATCTACGTACAGAAATGGTATGTAGATAGCGTAAATAAGCCACTACACATGCGTATTAGTTCAATTCTTAAAACAACTTACATAAGACGAAAACTACGTAACTGTGAATCCGGACCTCTATGCTCATTTAGACAAGATCTAATCTTTTATCTCAGATACATCACCCTTTAAAATTAGCCAGGAAAAGGAAGCCTATCTGATGTCTCTACTACAGCCACTCTCTTGTGAGTTTATATTAATTAATGTTCATACTATGACCCCAATCTAAATATCTGATTTTTCAGTGTTCAGGGGTTCTGCCATCCAACACATCTGATTGATCACACCACTTACCATTCCCCTTGCGCTAACGAACCTCAAAAGACCCATATACCCAGATACTCTACCCTACCTTATTTTGCTAACGAACCTCAAAAGACCCATATACCCAGATACTCTACCCTACCTTATTTTCGGGTGTGGGTCTCCGGAAAGAATGGCCCTATTTTGATAGGGCCATTTTCTCCCAGCCAGTTTTGAACTAGCTGTGATTTTGATTGCATATGCCTCGATGAGGCATAGCAATTGATCCACGGAGCACCAAACTTTCAGTGCTCCGAAAGGTAAGGCAAAAAACGACCCCAACCCTTCCCCTGATTCTAACCCTAACCCTCCCCTTCCATTACCCTAACCCTCCCTTCCCTGCATCCTGACCCTAGCCCTCCATTTCACACAGCCTGACCCTAACCCTCCCTTCCCTGCAGCCTGACCCTAACCCTCCCTTCCCTGCAGCCTGACCCTAACCCTCCATCTCCCACAGCTTCACCCTAACCCTCCCTCACCTGCAGCCTGACCCTAACCCTCCCTTCCCCGCAGCCTGACCCTAACCCTGGAGAGGGTAATCACCTTTCCCGTGGTGCGGGTCCTGTGGTAGCGGCGGCATTTCCGAAACCAAATAGCCGATCGGCATACTCACCCATTCTGAAAAAAAAATGCTAAACTGGGGGGTATTCAAATAGCGGCATCTGAAAAGGAACTTTCGGATGTACCTATTTCGGAAATCAAACTTTGTAACCGGGGACTGCAACCTCTTATTTTCTGACCATTGCAAATGTAAAATGGCGGCGAGTCAGGGGTATAGATTGGCGCACAGTCCATTAGCATGCCTATATTGTATATTGTAATATGAAGTCCCGTCCATTTCCAAAAGCTTGTGGAAGGGTCATTTATTGGAAGTGTGGACACACAGATTGCATTCTGAACGTGTAGCACACATCCGCAGGACGCAAATACCATCCGGAAAAATAGGAAACAGTAAGTCAGCTTTGGGACAATTTTTTTAAATGCTGATGAGGGAAATACAAAAAAGCCTGACCAACCCCCAGACAAGTTACAGCAAGCAATGTGTATCATTTTTCTCTACTATCACTAGAGGTGAAAAACTAGGGCACAGATTTAGGTTTGCAGTATGGGTGTCTGTTTAGGGTAAAAATCATGGGCTCTATTTACTTACCTGCCTCATTCCCTGTGAACAAAGCTGCATCAGGCTCGCTTATCATCACAGCGAGCCTGGCATTATTTACAAATAATCACCCCTCCTGCGAGGTCCCGCGATGATCCGCCAGGCCCTTGCAGTACTTCACATTCATTCGATGCATGAATGAAGTACTGCACATGCACAGTAGCTCTCATTCGGGACTTAGAAAATTTTCAGTCCCAACATAAGAAACACTACACATGCGCAGTGCTTTTGTATTGGCACTTTGAAATTTTCCCAAGTCCTGACATGAGAAACACTGCGCATTTTTTAACTTATAAAACTTTTTTTTTAACTCGTGCGCTATTCCTATGTATTCTGGCGGTCTCCACATAAATACCCCCTTTCCCCCACCCTAATAAAAGCTATAAGGGGGAGGAAAAGAGGGGTATATGGGGACATCGCCAGAATACTTACCAACACCAGCCTGAGCTGGCGTTAGTCTGACGCCGAGAGCGAAATGTAAAACTCCGCTCCGGCATTTTGTAAATATGTGACACTTCATTTTAGTGCGATAGTGCCAGTTTTGAAGTGAAAATCGTATTAAAATGAACTTTGTAAATAGACCCCATAAAAGGTTCTGTTAATCCCAACTTAGTTGCCATTGGTACTTGGAGCATAGTTCATACCTGTAAAAGCCCTAGGGTGAGAATAAATGTGCACAGACGTTGCTGTTTGGTTCCTTGTTCCTTTGGTTGCAGACATCTTGCCACCACGTTTCCCTTTTAAAATAAGAAAAGGAGAGAGAGAGGCTTGTAAAGTGCACGGTGCCTGTATGAGGTGCAATTATTGCAATGACTGGTCTGGCTGCATGCGTCTCTTACATATTAAATAAGAGGTTTATCTGCAGAGTTACAGGTTACTTGGGTGAGCTCTAAAGGCAATAAAATATTCCTGGCCTAATACACCAGTGAAAAAGAATAGGGCCCAGATTTACTAAGCTGTGGGGAAAAGTGGGGATGTTGCCTATAATAACCAATAAGATTCTAATTTTCATTTCCTATTGCATACTAGAGAATGTCAACTCAAATCTGATTGGTTGCTATGGGCAACATCTCCACTTTTACAAATCTGCAGCTTGTAAATCTGGCCCCAGGTATGCAATATGCAGGAAGCACTCAGCGTACAGAATGAAGATTAGTCTGAGTAGAAGAACACTGGTCCCATGTGTAGAGACCACCTTGATTTACTATATGTAGTGAATATACCATAGGTTCATAAGTAACTCATGTGAGACTGGAATAGCTCAATAATAAAATATACTTATACATTTCCTTGTTATTATAAATACTATATGGTCATTTACTGCATTGTCCACATAATTGTGAATCTACTAATAGTTGTATATTCTTACCACAGTGTACTGTATATAAAAGCTATTTTAATAACTAGAACAAAACACCTATATATAATAGTGGGCTCTACCATTAGAGTATACAATCGAGTATATGAAGAATCAACTTCCTGAGTGCCTTACCCAATTGGAAGACACAAATCCTTCTTTATATCAAAAGTCTGGAGTGGTACATGGTACAATAGCATGCCTATACCAGACATTTGTACATAGTAATCTATACTATACTGATATCTCCGCCACACAGTAAGTGTAAAGAGGTAATTATAACTATAGTGCTCACAGGTGCTTGGAAATCCATCGTGACTTGTAAGAGGCCTAATGCCACGATGAGATGACACTTTCTCTTTGTGTAGAGTCTTTGACGTTTGACTTCTTGTTCCTTTGGTTGGGGACATCTTGTTGGTGAACATTGCTTTTAAAACAAAGGAAAGCAGTTTGGGTGCAGAGTCTTTGCATCTAATGACAGCATTCCCCACCTGTTATATTTGCACCTCGGGTGACCTAAATGTGTTCACTGAATTCACAAGAACGAATCACAGTGATGTCTTATGTGTACAAGTGAAGAGAAAGTGTTTATTAATCAAAATTAATGGTTGGCAGGACACATTGCTGGTGTATACTAGCAGCATGGGGGATACATTCAAATTGTACGATAAAGGTATATGAAGATCGTTATGCCCTATCCAGGCTTGCAAGCCACACTCCTTTTAAGAAAGGATGGCTCCGAAAGGACATCCCACCATCAGATCCGATGGCAGCAGGATCAAAATTTTTTATCTGGTGCCATCACTTAATCTTGTGTCTTCCTCTGTGTCAGATGGTGTAACAAATCAAGACAACATTCAATTGGTCACCAAATCTGACTGGATGCAAACTCACTTGTTAATTATTGCATTGGGCCATTTTGCAAGCATCACGCATTATTGCATTCACATATTGCACGCAACCTTAACATTTCTGACATGCTCACTCAAAATGGTGTCAGTTTAGAAGTCGAGCAATTCACAGAACGATAGCTTACCTTACTATATACTATATACTTACTATATACCTAGCCCTGCCCACTTGCCGACCCCCCTCCCACCCCTGTCAGTGGCTGTTGGAAGTGTTATTTGTTGGAAGTCTTGAGAGAAAGGATTGTAAACCGATCGGGTTACATGGATGTGCGCACATGTGCAAACTGCAAAATCAGATTTTTATTTAAGGATCTGACTGCATGGAAAGACTCAGATGTCTGGATCTGGTCCTATATTATTATTATTTTTACAACATCATAAATCGATTTATTTGTCTTTACAAATCTGATGGCACTATATTAAAACCTGTTAATAAATAAATAAATACATTTGCAATGTTATAACAGTCACATAATCTGTGTTACTTAGGACCTGATTCACACTTAAGAATCTTCTTAAAATAAGAACTTAAAGTCACACCTGGGCTAAACCATGTTGATTGCAGGGGAGTCATATTTCAACAGTACTAGTGTTGAGAGGTGATATTTCCCAGCCCAAGTCTAAATAACAGTGTGATAGTAAAGCTGGCCAGTATCTGTGTGCAGTAAGAAATTCAAAGATATATCCCTGCATGCAAAGAATACAATTAAATTAATTCCCCCCTGCAATCAACATGGTTTTGCATAGGAGTGACTTTAAGTTCTTATTTTAAGAAGATTCTTAAGTGTGAATCAGGTCCTTAGTTATTATTTTCACTAGTGGAACAAGATGGAGGATTGTTGTACAGAATACTTTCACACAGTGTATAAGTGCATTTCACTCCATCAGTGAATTCATGTGACGATACTAAGCAATGTGGGAGAGTGGAGTATAAGCCGACCTGAGTGGATGTTTTTTGGGAGCTACGACCATTCCCCAGAGACAGAAGTTAATCAGTAATAATCTCTGCCTTATCCTACTTCTTTTTTCTCTTCCGGCTTCCAGTGGTAAAGTGAACTCCAGGGTAAAGTGAGCATATGAGACCTAAAACATGCTTTGGGCCTCCAGGGGCTCTGACTTGCTTCCTCAGTGCCTTCGGGAGTCTTCAATATGCTGGCAATGCTCTACACTTCCAGCATTTCCGGTTTTACTAATCTGATAAAGTCCACCCTAATACCACGGATCTACAGATGTAGCGTTTCCTATCATGCCTTGTGAGGGGCTTAAGAGCCTGGTCTGAATCCTTAACTCTTAATCTGGTCTAATGTGGCCCTCATCAAACAGCAGGCCTCATCACAAGAGCCTCATTATTTCTCAGGGACCCCTCTCTCCATACAGCACACGCTTCTCCACCTAACAAGGGTGGACTTTCTTTCTCTTGCTTCTCCATACAAGTTGATGTCCAAAATACCTAGACTTCTCTTCGATCCGAAGTGGGCTCACGGGGCTCTGATCATGTTGAACGCAGGAGGAGTGAAGGAATTGGTACAGAATTAACAATCAGAGGAAACCAACACATCCCAATTTAGAAATAAGCTGGCGATGCTCTGCAATCACAGTGACCTTCACAACAGAGTCTGTCAGAATAACCTTTGTAACCACGCAGTATTTTGTACAGATACCTTGTGGCCTTATAAATAAATGATAATTATAATAACCATGGGATTCCAGAGTTGGTGGAGCAGGTCCATCTGGTCCTCTATCATCATCATCCATCCTTATATGTTGATGGTTATTTGAGGTTCTAGCACCTTGAGACTTTGAAATTGTTAAGGCAGTTTGTGGGTCACAAAGTAGTGAGAAATCCTTCTTGTTTCCGTAGGGGAGGAGGTGGAACCACCCCATGCAATAGTTTAAGGGCTGCACCCCTGAACCTGATACAGGTAGTATTTACTAATTGTTCCATTTGTTTCAAAATTCTGTCTACATTTGTACATTGTCTGCAAAATCAATAAAAGTTAAACACAGAATTGCAAATGATAAAAATAAAATCTAATATTATGACACTCTTAGTAAATACAATTATGATGTCTCTATACATTAAGAATAAAGAGGTAATAACGGCTATTAATTATAACTATAGTTCTCACAGGTGCTCGTAAAACCATCCTGACTTGTGAGAGTGCTAAGGTCACGATGAGATGACTTCTTCTCTGTGTGCAGAGTTGTTGACGTTTGACTTCTTGCTCCTTTGGTTGGGGACATCTTGTTGGTGAGTTTTGCTTTTAAAACAAAGGAAAGCAGTTTAGGTGCAGAGTCTCAGCATTCCCCACCTGTTATATTAGCACCTCGGGTGACCTAAATGTGTTCACTGAATTCACAAGAACGCATCACAGTGATGTCTTATGTGTAGAAAGTGAAGAGATAATTCTCAACACAGTAAGGACTGGATCCAGATTACCGCTGCCTTAGACACGTTTATGTGACAAAGGTGACGACGGGACAGGATGCGGTGCTCGTGGGATACATTCTAATTGTACAGTAATGTCATGTTAAGATCTTTGGGGCCAGATTTACTAAGGTGCGGGTTTTGAGAAGTGGAGATGTTGCCCATGGCAACCAATCCGATTCTAGATGACATTCTATAGCATGTAATAGAAAAGTGAGAACTAGAATCAACATCTCCACTTCTTAAAACCCACAGTTTAGTAAATCTGGCCCCTGGACAGGATTCACAAAGAGGTGTGAAATCCATACGTCTGGTATCCCCAAAAAATGTGCAGTGAGCTCCGATTTTTAGGTTTCTAATGGCACTTAATTCCCTTGTGTATTTTCCCTCTTAAGCAGGGACAACCTCAACCACTCCCTGCCTGGCTTAGATACAAGTGTCCCTCCACCCCCTTTACCTAACTAACTACTCTTAGTTAAAAAACTACATGTGGACTTTAAAGACTGCATGTAGTCAAGCTATGTGCCTAAAGGGCTACGTAGATTGCATAGTCGCAAGGACTAGGCATGTGCAGTGCAAATCTTCTTACAAATACGCAGCCAAGAAGCTTAGTGTGAATCGGGTCCTTTATGTCCTATGCAGACTTCTGAGTCACCCCCCTTTTTAAGTGAAGATGGCTCAGAAGTTTTATGGCAGGGTCCAAGAATTGTAAGTCCATGTGCACAAGGGCAGTGACATCCCCTTGCCCACATAAGAGGCTGGTTCTCGTTGCAGGGAACGCAGCAAGATCATAATTCTTGATCAGGTCCTATATTTTTCACAATATTGTGCCATCACTTAATCATTGCAGCATTCAATTGGCCGCCAAATCTGACTCACTTGTTACTAATTGTAAAGGGCCTATTAATACAGGAAACAGGTTTTATCTGAGTTTATAGTAATTAAGTAATCTTCAGACATTTTGCCTTATATTATGATGATGATGATGATGATTATTATTGATTATTTATAAGTTGTCACCAGGGTCCGCAGGGACATACAAGTAATGTACAAGCTTAGACATAACGTATTATTATATTGAGTAAACATAAACATGGCATACAGGGTGGTACAAGTTTTGGCACAATGTGGACAGTAAGACAAAAATACAAAACACTTGACGTATCAATGCAGAGGAGGCAGAGATGAGACTGGAGGAGGTGGAGGACATGAGAATAGATTGTACATAATACGACACATTTTTATTTATTCAATGTAAATAAATGAAAAATATTATTCAGAACAAAAGGCTATAGATTCCGGTTGGCGGTGGGCATGTGACAGGAGGCGAAATAAGGACAGATTTTCACAAGGTGCAGGCAACCTTACAAATTCCAGCTGTAAGCTAGCACACATATACTGCAGATTTGTACATTGTAACACTATGACCCGTCCACTCGCCTCCTTGTCAGAGACTGTTAGCAGCGTTATTTGTCAGAAGTCTCGCTCAGGTGGGTTGCAGACCGATCAGGTGACTTAGATGTGTGCGCATATGCAGATTGCAACATCTAATATATACGGAAATCTCCTCTAAATTTAGGAACTGGTCTTATATTATTATTGCACTGCAACTGTCACTGCATGAGCTCCTAATTACCATATTGGTGAGGCAGGCTCACATATACGGAGTTACGATAGCTTACCTCTACCTTATGGTTTCTGCACCGTCCCCGTGAAGAATGTGGATGGTTCAGAAATTAGCAATTTATGTAAGGGATGAAACCAGGCCTTACTGTACTATTGACATACCCCTCACAACCACCCAGAGCCTGCTCAATGCCATGTACTGAGGTCAGAAGATTTACCAGGATGGAATCCTGGATCCAGATGATCCAATCCGTCCTTCTAATGTGGTGCTCGTACATGTGCTCCCTACCAGAAGGGGGCGTTATCGCAAACAGCCCACTTGTAGTAAGTATAGATCCAGTACATTGGGGTAAATCCAGACTATGGTACATACTTTGGCCGTCTTATGCTGCCCAAACCCTACCTTAACTTTTGATAGCGTAAGTACTGACATACGTAATGGATTTACGTACATGACGGACTAACCCGGACCATACTGTCCAACTTACATGCCTCCCTCCGCCTACAATGCGTAATTACGGGTTTTGTATTGATGCCCATTCATTCGTAGGTACACTGATGATACGTACGTTCAGCATTACGTGGCGTAACATCTGCCTAATTAATCTAAATTACTTATTTATCATATTTACTAATGGTACAAAACAGAGCTTGTTGTGTCACAGTGTACTATAAGTGCATTTCACACAGTCAGTGAATTTCTGAGAGCATACAAAGCAATACAAATGATAAAATTTCAATCTAATATGACACTCGCAATACAACTCCGATATCTGCATACAGTAAGTGTAAAGAGGTAAGAATGGCTATTAATTATAACTGTAGTTCTCACAGGTGCTTGGAAATCCATCCAGACTTGTAAGAAGCCTAATGTCACGATGAGAGGACTCGTTCTCTCTGTGCAGGGTCTTTGCTGTTTGACTTCTTGTTCCTTTGGTTGGGGACATCTTGTTGGTGAGTTTTGCTTTTAAAACAAAGGAAAGCAGTTTAGGTGCAGAGTCTTTGGGGCTGATCCAGCCCTACGCTGCCCGGCAGTAATACGCCGGGCATAAGTGTAAGATTGGCTTAAAAGCCGATCTGCGCATCGTGGATCGGGCGTCCATAGCAGCAACAGCGTAGTAACGCTGGAGGGTGCGTTCTCCTCCATTACTATGCTGCAGTTAGTGTAGCAACGCCGCCGTCCCAGCGTATTAACACTCGCTTATGCCGGCTGAAGTTAAGGTAGCCTTCAGCCGGCATAAGCGAGTGTTAATACTCTGGGGCAAGGGGGAGTGTTGGGGGACTGAAGCGATGGTTCGCTGAGCGTTAGAACACTGTGTACCATCGTAGCTCTGGATCAGGCCCTTCGTGAAGAGGAATGTCATAGAAAGATAAGAGCCACATGGCCCATCCAATCTGCCCAGTTGTTTATTTAAAAATGTACTGACCCTAGACCCTGTTTACCCTCAATTTCGTTTGAGATTTAGGATATCCTTATATTTATCCCAAGAATTTTTAAACTGTTCTACTGTGTTACCTCTACCCCCTCAGACTGGAGATTATTTCCCTTATCAACTACCCTTTCAGTGAAATCATTTTGAGCACACATTTCCTCTGAAGCTATCTAAAATACCCTACAGTTTATACGTCTGCCCTTCAAATAGGGTGTGGGGCTCTGGTCCAAATGGCCGATTCCTCCCCAACCAGTTCATGGAGGCATAGCAATCGATCCACGGAGCACCGAAAGGAAATCCAGACACTTAAGTGTCCTAACTTTTAGGACTAGATCTGGGGCCATACAGCCGCAGACTTAGTCATAACGGGGGTGCCCCGGACCCTTCATTTACATGGTGGGGATAGAGCCATCATAAGTGAAGGGTCTGCCCCTTCATCATAACTACTAATGTACGTCACTTAATTTCTCTACGCACAGGGAACACCTGGCGCGTGCATGCAAATGACTTAAGTCCTCTGTCGGACGGAATTGTGGATCCGGCCCAATGTGCATAACAGATGTTCCGCAACGGAAGAACCAAGGCCCTTCATATTGCATATACGTCCCGTGTTTCGCGATATTTGATACTGCGCATTTGATACAGACCGCATATACGCAATCTACGTAACGAAAAGATACGTAGATTACGTAAAAAAGATACTACACATGCGCAGTATCAAATATCGCGACACACGGGACGTATGTGCAATACATCTGGTGATGTGAATCCATACGCCTGGAAATCCGTCTGAAAGGATTCCCTGAGTATTCTCTGTATCAGTAAATATTTGTAGGGATTCTAATCAGCGTCATGTACAGTGCAGGTGCTGCTGAGACCCCTCGGATGTTTGCTAATTACCTGACAGTCGCTGACATTCATTTTTGTGCAGCTCATCCCATGATCTTTTCTTACACTGTTTGCTACATGTATATACACAGTAACAACGCAAACATGGTGTGAGCTTGACACCAACAGAACGCCCGCACTGGTAACAGTATTTGAAGAAGGTTTTTCTAAAAAAAAAAAAAGCAAACAAGATGTCAGCACAACTGAATGATAAATCTATACAGGAGAAGGGGTCAATGGTCCTTACTGAGGTAATAGCACGTTCCCCTCATCTGCTGAGTCCTTACTTCTCATTTTTGTCTTAGTTTCTCTGTTGACATCAGAACCACCTGTAGTAATAAATAGATCAGACAAGTAGCCTGCATATAGAGAAGTTCACGTTATCACATTTTTGCATTTTCTGTGTTGCAATATATAATAAAAACTGCACAACCAATCAACACACAAAAACATTCATTTTAATAAACTGTAGCCCTATTCACAATTTATTTTGATAGTTCTAACTCACCTTATTTTTTTTTAGAATGTCCCCATACCTCATAAGTGCTGGGGTACAGTGAGTGGAGTGTATATCTGCGCTCAGTAATAATATACACCTTAAGCCGGGTACACACGTGCATGATTTCACAGGCTCCAGTGTACACTGCCCAAACCTCAAGCAGATATTTTGAATCTTCTGTGCCAACAGACCGCTATTATTATTGGTCGGCTTCACTACTTTGTCGGTGCTCCAGGAAATCTGTCCAGCATCCAAACCATACAATTTCTTGGCCAATCAGCTGGATCCTTTAGACCGTATTCACAGATACGACGATTCTGTGTGGTTTTCCGTGCGTATATTTAGGAGCGGAGTAACTGCGCATGCGTAGTAACTTTTTGCACGCAAGTTATTTAGGATTTAGGCACGGGAGTCCATTAGGCACAGACTTCTGAATCGCACTTAGGGTCATACATACGGAGGGGCGTGGTTGTCTTCTGTACATGTGACGTTACCTGACGTTGGGCGCGGAGAGGCGTTTAAATGAATGAATGCAAGTAACATACGCAAGTAAGTACACACGTACAGTTAAGGGTGCCCTATGGACATGTAAGTCACTGAAATCCCGTCCTTGCTAGGGGAGTGTCAGGGGAGTGCACACGTATATTTGCGTACTTTAGAAACACGCATCACTGAAGCTCTATAGTATTTACCCTGCTTTAGATGTTCAAGACATAGTGGAGTTCATGCACAAATGAACACATGACATGGGAAGGCAGACTTGCATAGTCCATGTACAGTAGGGGGTTTAGGTCTGCTTATGAAATGACAGTACCACTAGAATCTCTTGTCCTGGCATCAGATGTGCTTCCGCAGAGGTCAGATAAGGGTAAAGGAATCATGCTGGTTTAAGAAATGCCAGAAGCTCTATACTTCTAAACCATAAAAGAAGATTAAACAGTAACAGCTGTCACAGGAGTACAGGAGTATATAGAGAATATAGTGGTGGTTGGATGTTTAGGCTACTTACGGACTATGCCTTCTTCTTCCCATTTCTTTTCTTTTAATGTGGCTGCATCTCGCGTAAGATTTCCCAAGTGCTCTAATAGCTGCTTGCGAGAGTTGTAAACGTCCCGCTCCTCTGGTAACAAGGCGTGATAAGGTGTGTGCGCTATCCTCCTATCCTGAAATATACAAGGTCTAAATACAGGACATAGCATAACTCACAAGGCAGACCATGCAGTGCAGGAGAAACTGTATCATGAAAATAGTTCTTGTTAATAACTTATTGAGATAATACATTAACTTTATTTGTCATGTAATACACAGAAATATATGTCCACTATGCACACACACACACACACACACACACACACACACACTATACCTGGAAGTACTTGTAATAGGCATAGTCTGTGGCTGTGCCCAGTACACTCCGCTTTCCTCTTGTTATAACAATAGGCATCAGAATATCTGCACCAGCCTTAATAAGCCTGTCCACCTGAGGATACAGCGAATAACCATGATGAGAACTGTACACAAGCCAGGACAGTGTTACACATAATAACAAATATTACATTTACCTAGAAAGTATCAGGCATATGGTCTTGTACTTGATATTATAAACATCTAGGGGCCGTATTCAGAGATCCGCGGGACTTGCGTGCGTATTTTTGCGATTCGGATCAACTGCTCATGCATAGCAACTTAATTTACGCACATTACGTAGAGTATACGCCTGTAAGAGCCTCTTGAATCGCTCTTGGGGACATACGCACACATCTCCGACGCACGGGAAAATTAACATAAAAGTGTAGGGGGGGCATTTAATTGAACGCGTGGAGGCACGGTTTTAAAGAATCGCACGAATGGAGGACATACACGCACGCAAGTACACCCGGAAAGAACAGAGGGGTATAGGCACTCATAAGGGGCCGACAGCACATCCAGGAGAGGGGAGTGTCAGGGTTGTTGGTGGGTGTTACCTTGTGTTGTGCATGCGTATAATTGCGTACGTAAAAAAACGATCTCTGACGCCGGAATACGCACTTAAGAAGCAGAAGCTTATAAGTGGGAATAAACATAAATAAATGGCTCTGGACAGAGGCTGCAGATTCAGGAATTACCCTGCCTTTCATGCACCTGTTTGGATTCATTTATACACTGACTTGACCGTATTATGCAACTCTGGTCCGGATTCACACTTAATAATGTACCTAAATATCCGCATGTGTTGTGCGTATCTTGGTATTTTTTTGTAATGTGCGCATGCGCCATCCAGATGTTACTCACAGAAACCCGATATGCGCGGAGTTTGTCTTAATGAGATTCGTAAGAAGGGCCGCGCCATTACTCCGTAAGAAGCTAAGAAAAGTGGGTGGTGGGAGACATTTAAATAGGGCAGCATTCTATAGTAGTCTATAAGCACAGAATTTGTGAACTTAAGTCCAACGCTAATAGCGTACAACAGTTACTACGCATGCGCAGTGCATCCGTTCTTAAATATACGCACCTAAAATCATACTGCAGGACTTAATGGAGGCATTAAAATGATATATGTTTCAATATTTGCTTCAAGTATCTTGAATAAACACTTCATTATTTTGTTTTCTTCCATTTACCTTATTTCAGTTTCAAAGGGCTATTGTTTCTTATGTTTCTTTTTATTATTATATGATATATTATTTGTTATATTATCTGGTTTAAAAATGTTGATCTATGGCAGAACTTATTGGACAAATTGTTATTTATGGATCCCCCGAAACATAAAGCTATCTCTCAACATTAAGATTTCTTGCACATCTCCAGGTCTAGCTCAGGAGTAACTTTCCTCTTAATTTCAAGCTCCTTCTCTGGATCCCGCCCATATATAGTAAGCTCTTAAGTAGGGTCTTCCATTCTCTCGTCCTACTCTTCCTGCTGCCTCATCTCTTTCTCTATCTTGGGGACAGATTTACTAAGCTGCAGGTTTGGAAAAGTGGAGATGTTGCCCATAGCAACCATTCAGATCCTTGCTGACATTCTCTAGTATGTAAAAGGAAAGTGAGAGCTAGAATCTGATTGGTTGCTATGGGAAACATCTCCACTTTTCCAAACCCACAGCTTAGTAAATCTGGCCCCTGGTGTGTCTATTAGAATTGTATTGTGTGCTCATTCTCATCAGTTTAGTGTTACCCTGTTAGCTATACAACCCCACGGACTCTTTGTGGTGCCTTATATATAAATGATAATGATGATGATGATAATGGACTGTATTCACACTTAAGAAAGCTTTAAGTAGGTGTGGATAAGCTCCCTCCCACACACTTCCCTAATTTCCCGTTCTTATTTTCCTTCTTAGGAAGGAGAATAGGAACAGTGTTTCCCCTACCCCGCCCTACCTGGCTCCTTTCCACACCTCCCCCCGCCCACTCTTCAGGTGCTTCTTAATTGTGAATACAGTCCAATAATAATAATAATAATAATAATAATACAGGGGCGGTTTAGGAAGTGAGGGGGCCCTTGTCCAGGATTTGTACATTTGTACAATAATAATATAATAAAAAGGAAGAGTTGAAGAGAATGAATAGTGTTCCTGATACTGTTCCTGAAAAAGCAGTGTAATTACATCTTTCACTATGCAAAGCAGAGATCAATTCTAACAATATGCAAATAGAAAATCCTCTGCATTTTTTCCTATTCATTAATGACCTTGCAGACACATGGAATGTGCACTGATAAATAAAGCCACTACCTAACTGAAAATCAACATTATTTACAATCAGTGAGAGAAGTATTGAGTAATGCTGAATTAGTTCTCCACAGACAACGTATTAATTATATTCTTGTCTAAACACTGGTGAACTAATTACTGACTCACTCAATTAAATTAATTGACCTTGGGAATAATATTAAATGGAACTATATATCAAAGCCACTGCTTATCATGAGTAAGCAAACCGCACAATTTACAATATTTACACACATCAGTTATAGAGAAAGCAACATACTTCCTCAGTCATGCTGTGGAGACTTGGCTGATCATTGAACGTCAGTGCCCAGTATATGATTTGTAATGTGTCAGATTGAGACCCCTGTCTAAGTACTTAACTGAAAGTTACAGCTCACGCTTTATCCCAGCATGCTTTGGGCTTTGTTACAGTGCTCTGAACAATGGCTAAATAGCCTAACTATTTAGGCTCTAGTTTTTGAATAAGAGCCCACGTTATTCCTCCATCTGCAATATTGGCAACAAGTCCAAACTATGACTGGAGGGGCTTGCCAATAATTCTTACTATTGGGAAAGGGTACCTATAGCGAATGGCTGCATTTTGCCAAAGTAATGGTTCCCAATAACATTATGTTCTCTCCCCAAAATGGGTTTCAGCGGGCTGTTGGGATGGGCTCGTAGAAGAGGACATGGAGAGTTAAAGTTAGGCTAATAAAATGGAAAGGTTAGGGTTAGGCTGCGGGAGATGAAGGGTTAAAGTTAGGCTAAGAGAAGAGTAAGGTTAGGATTAGGCGGCGGGAGAGGGAGGGTTAAAGTTAGGCTAAGAGAAGTGAAAGGTTAGGGTTAGGCTGTGGGAGATGGAGGTTTAAAGTTAGGCTAAGAGAAGAGAAAGGTTAGGGTTAGGCTGTTGGAGATGGAGAGTTCGGTCTAGGCTAATAGAAGGTGAGGGTTAGGTTGAAGATTAGGATAAGGTCTAAGGTTAGGAGAAAATCTTACATGTTGCTGATAAAGCAGTCACATCTTCACTTGTCACGGGGTCCATGCTGTCATCTTTGCAGCAGTCTTAATGTGACTGATGTCACCACTGCACTGCTGGAATATGATGTGTCGAAAATCAACACATCGTATCAGCAAACCACATCCCACTATTATTGCTGCATGTGTCAAACAATGGTAAAGCAGTGCTTTACTACATAAACATTACATAGATGTGGTAAAAAATCCTTGCTAGTATAGAAATGGGGAAGGGAGATGTGGTTTAAAGACACTGTCTTGGGGAATATGTTAGGGAAATCATAACTGGACATCTATTGATCTAACACTCAAAGGTTAAATTGGAGTGTAGATTAATGACAATATAACTGGACAAACTATGTTGCTACATCAATAAAGAACAATGGAAGGGAAATGAGCAGAGGGGGTTAGTGGACAGGATATGCATATTAAAGGTAAGAATTGATGATTGATACAGGCTATGCTGCCTTAGTGTTGATGGTCAGGGTTTGGCACAGTAATATGTAATAGGTAACATGCATACAGGCTAGAGGAGTCCTTTGTGTTCTGATCTTCCTCTGTGGACATCTGATATATATAGTGTATAAATGTTTTTTATCTGCATAATATTTCACTTATCAACATTGGATCCAATGTATTTGATATACAGCTGGCTAATCTTTTTACCATCTAATTATACAGTGCTTTTATGATCATATCATATACCATGGCTTTTATTGTGCAGCTGAGCACTTGGCATGTTGTTGCCCAGTTACTTCAAGTGCTGCCGATATTACAGCATGTATGGGGGTATTGAAGTATTCAGTCTTACCAGAGCGATTCGTGCAGGTAAAGTTCTCTTGTTCTCATACGCGATATTTACAGCAGCACAGAGAGCACTGCCCACTTCTTTAGTGAGGGCAAGATTGGGATCTGCTCCATTAGCTATCAGCTCTTTTACAGCCTGTAATGAAACACTGTGGTTTATAGCTACTTCTTGTACAATGTAAAGGAGAAAAAATAACACACATTCAGCAAGAAACCCAGGAGAACATTGGCAGAGAAAGGAATTAAAATAGACTAACAGCAATATTTCACATATACAACACAGTGGAAGCTATTATGTGTTTAAGAAAGCTTACCAAGTCATTTCCACTGGCGATGGCCAGTGACAGAGGGGAGTGACCACTCCATAGGATGTTGAGCTTGGCACCGTGGGCCAGCAGTAAAGAAATGGTGTCCTTGGCAAACTGTAGAATTAAGAAATGTATTGGTAGTAAGGAGATATAGACTATTCATGTGTCCATTACTATTTATGTGCCATATTCACACCTAAGAAGCTTCTACTTCTTAAGTGCGGAGAATTGCGAAATGACCTGCTATGCATGGGTATGGAGTAGCTTAGTTAGAAAGAGGCGGCCTTAAGCCACCTTGGGAGTGTTTAGGCAGAAGTGGTAGGGGGGAAGGATTTAGATTAGCCGGCGAGGGCGGGGGGGAGAGGCAATGTCCGTGCGTAATTTCCTTCTTAAGAAGGGAACTACACACGGTAAGATAAGGTAGCTCTATGGCACTTGTAAGAGATAGGTGCAGGACGGGTGAGTTAGGTGCGGATCTGTCCGTACCTAATTCACTCTTAGGTATGAATACAGGCCTATGTCACTACTCCACTAAGATATTCCCCATACTGGACCGGATCCAGACGTTCAGTAAGGACCTGGATCCTCCTGCTCTCGATGGCAGGGAGGGACAGGATGGTTGCTAGCGCTAGTAGGAGGGGAATATGCATTTATATGTTCCGATCTGTCCCCATTTTAAGGCTGCACGAGTAAGGGAAGTGCAAACACAGCAACAGCAGAAGTCTGGATCCGGAACATTGGGCTGGATCCAAACCAATGCACCTAATTTAAATGCCTATCTCTGTCTATATGGCAAAGATACGGCAGACATAACAAGCTGGCCAGAACATTTAACGTATCAGCCAGCGTATCCAACGCTCACATCATAGCTGACTGGAGAATTACACACACAGAGTGCACAATACCCCAGATGTCCATAGCCCAGGATCTGGGCCATTGTTCTTAGTGCACTTTGGGAAGGTCTGACGTGGAGTAAACAATTGGAATGCAACTGTTTATATCATAGTCACTGAAATATATAGATTTCTTTTCTTTTACTTGTAGCTAAGAAGTTATATATATCCAAGCAACTGCCTCTAATATTACCCACTAACAGAGGTATCATCTTCCACAGCGCCCAACATGCCTGCAATACAATTCCTCTGTCAGGGTAGCCACGATGCAGCCAGGATTGACTGTAAACTTACCTTGTAGTTATCCTCCCTCTCACACGCCACATGTAGTGGTGTGCGGCCTCCCTCTACTGGAACATGAGGATTGTTTTCACAGTAGTCATGCAGAGGCAGGCCTGAGTCATGGCCACCTTTCATAGAGAAGCCAAGCACTGACACAGTGTTCTCCAGCTGCGGGAAGAGATCACCAATATTCACTCACAATTAATGTAGACACTTAGATTCATGCTGATAGGTCTATAATAATAATAATAATAATAATAATAATGGACCTAATTCAGACTTAAGAACATGGTTGCCGACTTTTGGCAGCTTCCCTCCGGGAAATCCCGGAGAGAAGCTAGCGACGAATGCGGGGGTTAATGACGCGGTTTATGCAAATCACGTCATTAGGCTCCGCCCCTGGCTCATTCTGCCCCGTTTTTATTTGAAATAGGGGTCGGGACGGGGCTTGATGCCGCAAATTGCGTCATCAAGTCCCTTCCTGTGCCTAGCAACACTAGTATACTAGTGTTGCTAGGCAGGGGGGCAGGACTTGAAACCACGGGCCTCAAGTCACTTGCGGGAGATTTGCTGGCTCTCCCGGGATACCGGGAGTACTGCCCGAATTTCGGGAGTCTCCCGGACATTCCGGGAGAGTCGGCAACCCTGATATAATGTATTAGTAAAGCACAAGCACATTACACAATGTACAGAGCCTGTGTCAGTGCATAAGCACTGTTGTATTTGTAGTGACCCATTCACCATTCCCACCTGCTTTCCTAATGCAGCACAGACCAGGACTATCTTCCAGCATGTCAATCTAGATTACATGGCGCTAAGCCACGCCCCTTTCGCCCCGCTAAGCCACGCCCCTTTTGCAATTTCTCCTATTTTTAAAAAAATTTTTTTACTCATTATTCTATTTTCTTATTTTTATTTTCAATCGGGGGGGGGGGGGGGGGCGTTGG
>WWET01001290.1:7809-17849 GCA_011038615.1 Limnodynastes dumerilii | reverse complement strand
GGAATGTGCATCCTCTGTCACTAATGTCTTCCACACAATTACATTTGCTACTAATATTTTAGTATAAAGACTGCATAATGCATGCTTGATAGCATGCAGCCGCTAGCAAATAGTGTGGCTGAAATAGGCGAACACAATAATTATAAGGAATGCTAACATCCTTTGGGTCAAGCAAGAGCAATTAAAAAGATAAAAAAAAATTATAAATATATACATACACACACACACTTTTTATTCACTTTCATTGTGAATTCTTACTTGACGATTATTTTTTAATGATTATTTTCTATTGGTTCACTATAATAATGATTACATTTATCTGACACACCTACAATATTTTTTTGTTAGCTGTATTCTATAACAAATGTGAAAGAAAGCATATTTTACACAATAAACATGTTTCTTGTTAGTTATTCATATATCCTTATTGATGAATTTACCTGAGTAAACAAGCGGACATCGGTTCTGGCTCCACATTCCAGTAGTAACTGCACAGTGTTGACATCGGCAGCTTTGGTTGCAAAGAACAGAGGATACATAGGGATGCTACAGGTATTGGGGTCAGCACCTCGCAGGAGAAGAAGCTTCATGGTGGATTTTAAGTTTTCATTCCTAGATCAATGCATATGTTAAAAGTCAAACGTGACTTAAAGAAATTTATAACTTACTGACTTAGCCCCTCAATTCAATGCTCTAAAGCTAGGTACACACATGACTTAAATGATATTACAAATGACCTAAGTCTTGATGAGCATGTCCATTCATACTATACTACGATTTTCTGAAAAATCTGTCATTTTCTTCTCCCATAACCTTCTGCTAAACAAAATTTGAATAAGAATGTCTACAAAGGCAAAGTAGTAGACACAGAATCGTTGGACAAAAGGCCGGGACTGTGTACAAACTTCACATTTGGAAAAACATTTTGAAATCTTTTAAGTGTTTACAATTGGCATTACCTAACAATTTCTCTTAAGCAATGTAAACATCTATAAGAACATTTTGGAGATTTCAACTTTTCAAGATTTTGGACCAGTTCTAGAAAACGAAAATAAGAGTAAAATTTATACCCGGGCAAAAAAAAGTTTAATTGCAGGGGAGCCAAATCACACGATAATTGTGGGACACCTCTGACATCTTACCAGTGTGCCCCACGTTGCTGTAGAAGTGTGTGGAACTGCATTGCATTGTGGGATTTGATTTTTAGGAGCTCCTAATTTTTAAGACCAATGATAACCAATATCAGGTTCTTTAGAGTGTACTGTTATGTACTGGATGATCCAGCAAGGAATCGTTTCAGTGTGGACAGTACATAAAGTTGGTCAATAACTGTGGCCAATAAACAAAAGCAAAGTGTTCTCTCTGTTTGTAAAGAATAAAATGTATCTGACTACTGAAATTTAGCATGTATTTTTCCAGGTGCCCTTCCACCTTTCCTCCTCTTCTTTTTAAATGCTGGATTCGTCACATTATTATTGATATTCAAACAACGGGAAATCATGTTTATTGGATTAAAAGGATGGGGGACATGTTATTTTTATTGAGCTAATAGCCAAACCCTGCTAAACCAAGGCTAGAAAGGAGGTCCATTTTAATGATAAAAATAATTTTGCTTTCTGTCCTTAGCAAACTCAGTTGCAAGTAAAATGTATCTCATAATTGTCACATTAATGGACAAGATACAGACTAGAGCTGTCTCTGCTATTATGTGTGGTCAGACTGATTAGCATATTTATCAGCTGCACAGTGTCGAAAAGCAGCCACAAGCCAACTGGAATGCACAGATGTTTAGCTTATTTTGGAAATTCGGAATCTGGCCCAATGTCTTTATTAATCAAGAATCTACACACGTCATAAAAACTTTATTTATCAATTGTGCAACATAACACTCCAGATTAATGAAGTGAAATAGGAATAATGGGCTGGATCCAGACATAAGTAAGTGCTTGAAATTAGTTACTTCTGGGCTTAACCCTGTTGATTGCAGGGGGGGTCAAGTTAATTGTATTCTTTGCATGCAGGGATATATCTTTGAATTGCTTACTACACACAGATACTGACCAGCTTTACTATTACACTGTTATTTACACTTGGGATAGGAAACATCACCTCTCAACTCTAATACTGTTTGCAACAGATGAAATATGACTCCCCTGCAATCAACATGGTTTATCCCAGGAGTAACTAAGTTCAAGAACTTAAGTCTGGATCCAGCCCCAGATTATGATTATCAAGAAACGTGAGAATGTGAGCTCACAGTATTGCGCAACCTGCTTTACATTTTCCTCTTTTGCACATTATATGCAACCAATGCGACTAGAGCTGTGTACTAGGAACAGTCTGTTGGGATAGAGCCCTATGTGGTTAGTTTAACTGTATTGCACTATTTCTCCTAAAGAAATATTGTTCACCTTTAGCCACTATAACAGAGAACACGGTTATAAGACACACATATCATACCTATGTGGATTAGGGGTGACATCCAGATCTGCCAAGCACAAAACATTAGAAGAGAAATGACCTTGAAATGTTGGGGGCATTGTGTTACTCGTGTCTATGTCCTCAGTACTGCTCTCATTTTCAGAATTGTCCACTAGACGATCATCTGCTTCCCCCTATACACATATATAAGATTAAGTCTAATGTTAGTACTAACATAAAATAATCTATTAGTATTAATTATGCGCAATAAAATATAAACTCAGCCCATTTGCATACCATTTGATTCTGTTTTTGCTTGTGTTGCAGTTTCATTTAATGTATAGCTTTTTAAAGAATAATCAATAACAATGGAAATAACAAAGTAATTATTATCATTACCCATTGGGATTTTAAGAAAGTTATTTAAATGTTTGCATTACAGTGCATCCGGAAACATTTTGTTATGTTACAGCCTTATTCCAAAATGGAATAAATTCATTTTTCCCTCAAAATTCTACACACAATACCCCATAATGACAACGTGAAAGAGATGTTTTGCAAATTTATTAAAAATTAATTCATTTAATTGGAGTCCACCTGTGTTAAATTCTGTTGATTGGACATGATTTGGAAAGGCACACACCTGTCTATATAAGGTCCCACACTTGACAGTGCATGTCACAGCACAAACCAAGCATGAAGTCAAAGGAATAATGGCTTAAATGGCCAGTCTAAACACCCTGCTCTAAAAACCAAAATCAAAGAAAGAAAAACAAAAACCCACCTCACGGTGGTGCTTCACTCCACGTGGGAGCCACTAACTATCCCTGTCTAACTCTGGCCTAATATATGGAGATATGGGGTACAGCGTAGCTGAAAATATCTTGTTACTTTTTATCTACTCTGTGCAAATTGCAACAAACATACGTAACAGTTCAGTCCAAAAACATTGTAACAACCAGTTAAATACCAGACATAGCGGGGAAGTGAAGAAAGAAAAAAAGCAAAATAGCCATCAGACCATCATTTCTTGCAGGGAGCCCGTGTGTCACCGACGCTTTGTCACCTGAAGTGAATTTTTTGGATATTTTTTCAAATTTATTTGGGCCTGGAGTGCATAAATTTATATATTGGTCTGGTGTATAGGACTTGTCCTATATATATTTTTTGTGCATGCTTTGATTTACCAATTTTGTGCACCCGCTGAGATTTCTCCTTTATAATTGAGGGTTATCTCAGTGCCTTTCTATAGTAAAAATTTTATCACTAGCCTGGATTTGTGCGAGAATTCATTCTTTTCTTTTCTATATATGCACCGCTCACCACCAGGCCAATACCATCCCTATAGGGAAGCATGGTGGTGGCAGTATCATGCTGTGCGGATGTTTTTCAGCGGTAGGAACTGGGAGAGTAGTCAGGATAGAGGGAAAGATGAATGCAGCAATGTACAGAGACATCCTGGGTGAAAACCTGCTCCAGAGCGCTCTTGACTTCAGACTGGGGAGACGGTTCATCTTTCAGCAGTACAATGACCCTAAGCACACAGCCAAGATCTCAAAGGAGTGGCTTCAGTATATCTCTGTGAATATCCTTGAGTGGCCCATAAAGAGCCCAGACTTAAATCCGAATGAACATCTCTGGAGAGATCTGAAAATGGCTGTGCACCGATGCCTCCCATCCAACCTGATGGAGCTTGAGAGGTGCTGCAAAGAGGAATGGGTGAAACTGCCCGAAGATAGGTGTGCCAAGCTTGTAGCATCATATTCAAAAAGACTTGAGGCTGTAATTGCTGCCAAAGGTGCATCAACAGAGTATTGAGCAAAGACTGTGAATACTTATGTTCATGTGAGGTCTTGGTTTTTTGATTTTAAATAAATTTGCAAAAATCTCCTAAAAACTTTTTCACCATGTCATTATGGGGGTATTGTGTTTAGAATTTTGTGGTAAAAAATGAATTTATTCCATTTTGGAATAAGGCTGTAACATAACATAGCACTGTAGCTATGGCCTCATGGCTAAAGAGCCCACTCACATGGTGTAAAATACTTGTGTATATCTTGAAAAAAGTGGACACCTAGGTGAGTATACAGGTAAGCTGCAGGTACCTCCCTCTTAAAGTAGTGTTACTTCAATTGCATACTCAGGGGGAACAGTAATAAAATAACCCAGAAACCATCCCACATCTAGGTGCCTGTGGGTCAGTGCAAGTACGCACTGAAGAAAATGGGATGTGTGTTTTTCGAAAAGGCCGTTTAATACCAGCCCATTTCAAACTGGCTCTCAAATCAATTGCTTCTGCTTCACCGAGGAGAGGCAATCAATCATCCCCAGGACAAAGCCGCAGCAGCGAATGGTAAGTATTTATCTAGCCCCAACCCTTATCCTAATCCTTACCCTAACCCTCTCCTCCACACAGCCTGACCCTAAGACTCTCCTCCCCACAGCCTGACCCTAAGACTCCCTTCCCCACAGCCTGACCCTAAGACTCCCTTCCCTGCAGCCTAACCCTAAGACTACCTTCCCAGTAGCCTAACTCTAAGACTCCGCTCCCCATAGCCTGACTCTAAGACTCCCCATAGACTATTACTCCCTATGTACTCCCTAAAATACTGCGGTGGACAGCAGTTTTGGAAATAATGAATGGGTAGGTATGCTGAAAAATAAATTCGCCATACTTACTCATTCATTACTAAAACTAGAAACAGCTGAAAATGAGGTTTCGGTTGCCTCTATTTCGGAAATGCCCTGTGTCCATCCTTGGGATAGCATTTGTACATTAGGTCTTCCAGTAAAACTGCTCCTTGCCATACACTGCACAATAACTGTTCCCACACCTGATATATAGTGTACGGCCAGCTTAACACTATCTCATTACGCTACTTGAATGTGCGGCTTTAGCAAGTTTACTTTTTAAGTTACATTTCATAACTGCATTGTACTTACGGCTATCGTAATTTAGGCACGCCCTTTCGTTCGTACTTACGCTAATGGTACGTAGTTTAGGGTCAGGCTGCAGCGAAGGGAGGGTTAGGGTCAGGCTGCCAGAGATGGAGGGTTAGGGTCAGGCTGAAGGGAAGGGACAATTAGGGTCAGGCTGCGGGAGACGGTGGGTTAGGGTCATGCTGCCAGGAAGGGAGGGTTAGGGTTACGGTAATGAGAGGGGAGGGTTAGGGTTAGAATTAGGGAAAGGAGTGGGGGACTTTTTTTCCTTACATTTCGGAGCACCGAAAGCTCGGTGCTCCGTGGATCGATTGCTATGTCTCCTCTATTGTAATAGGGCCGTTCTAAGCGGGGAACCACACCCTTTACAAATATACTCGTAAGAAGAGGCTGCGAGTCTGTGATTTGTTGTATCTGCTTATTTCCTCACATGCAACATTACCCAGTGCGTTAAGGGCCATGCAGTACACTGGCTTATATGTAAGGTCAATGGGGACTGCTGCTGACCTTGTTAGGGGGGAGATTCCGCTCTGCCACATTAGGCCAAAATGAGTTTGTGCTGTAGAGAAGCATCAGACACAAGGACAAAGCTGACAGTCCCTCATCATTGCTCTTGTTCACATCTGCTCCATTGTCAAGAAGAAGGTTAATGATTTTATTATGGCCATTTACCTGAAATAAAAGAATGTATTAGTACAGTGTATGAGCATCCTAGTTGTGAGAATTGATTCATAGCTGCAATGAATATAAGAGGATACTCCTAATGCTGAGCTACAATGATAAGTGGCTGGGAAATAGCACACAACACAGAAGCGACATGTTAAATGCTGAGATCACTATTATCAGCATCTCAGATACATTGTACAGTCTCACACAACATTATGGACTGGATCCGGGCTTCCAAAAAGGGGGTGTTTTACAATTCTTAGGATCGGAAAGCTAGAGCCTTACCTAGATATATAAAATCGTGACCTTCTACAGGTAGCATAGCTTACGTTTATAGGATACAGGAATATTACTACTGATGTACATCCAATAGTTTGAATAATGTAGATGAGCCTTTCATGTCTACCCTCCAAGATTCATTAGACATTAATGGAGAAAGAAAAAGAGCAACAACAGTGATTAGAGGTACATGCTATACAGGTACGGTTTGCTGGTAAAATAGTCAGTTTGGGTGTGGGTTCCTGTCGAGAACAGCCCGATTTAGATAGGGCCATTCTCTCCCAGCCAGTTCCAAACTGGCTGGGAAATCGATTGCTTCTGCCTTGAATAGGCAAAGCAATTGATCTACGGAGCTCAGTGCTCCAAAATGTAAGTGAAGAATCTAACCCAACCCTCTCCCTAATCCTTACCCTAACCCTCTCCTTCTATTACCCTAACCCTAACTCTCCCTTCCATGCAGCCTGACCCTAACCCTCCCTTCCCCGCAGCCTGACCCTAACCCCCCTTCCATGCAGCCTGAGCCTAATCCACTTTTCCCTGCAGCCGGACTCTAACCCTAGCGCATCCGAAATTGAATAGGCATACTCATACTCACCCATTCATAATAAAAAATAGCTGCCTGTTCAAAATAGAGACAGCCAAAAAAGAACTTTCGGCTGTCTCTACTTCTCATAGACAGCCATCGAGCCGGGGACTCCCACCGGTCTGTTTGTACTGCAGTTGAATGGTGACTGGTGGCAATTGATGGCAGTCTCCATTTTAGAAAGCGGCGGTTCTGCAACTCTCAGAGTCAAAAAGATTTCTCTATCGATCGGTAAGTGTTTTATGCTAACCCTAACCTTAACACTCCCCTAACCCTCCTATTCCCACAGTCTAACACTAACCCTCCCATTCCACGGTAACTCTAACCTTCCCTTTCCTAACCGTCCATGTCCTGCAGCCTAACCTTAACCTTCCCCTTAAGCCCTAACTTTAGCCCACTGCAGCCGACACAACCTGTCTCTATTGGGAATAGGTCTAAATAGCTTTTTGGCAATGAGCTGGTGGCTGTATCATTATCGCAATAGGGCCAACGGGACCAGCAACCGCATCCCGTGCCATACAGATGCAGGGAGAAAGGGTTAAGCAACATGTCTAGGTGGCATCTAACATGGTACATTAAAAGAATGGAAATATGAATAACAATACACAGGAAACAAGCCTGAAATAAAATATTTGTCTGCAATGAAATTGGATATAGGTAAGGTGTTATCATAGTCACTTACAAGGTTATACTCACTGTTGCTAAATGCAAAGCGGTCTGTCCACTGTTATCAGACACATCTACATGGGCCAGATCATGTCTCAGGATAGAGCAAATGGTGTCATAACTTCCAGCACCAGCCATCATAATGAGCTGCTCAGCCACACACTCACCAGGACCCTTTGGACCAAAACGTTGTCGTTCATTATCCATAATAGAGCACATGTCCCACTTTAAGTGTTCTGGGCTGTTCCTAACAAAAGAAATTCAGGCAATATGTGTTTGTTAGCACTTGTTCAAAAAAACTCTTTGAGATAACCCTGACTTAAGTCTCACCTTGTCTATCACTCCCTCCTATAAGACTTCTCCTGTGCTGAAAACAAGTGATGGTATTCCATGCCTTGCACAGACTCTTCCATACTGATCTACATACCTTAACCTTGAGGTTACCCTTTTCCCAACTATCCTGCTCATCCTGACAGCTGTCCCAGTAACTACCCAAAACCTAACTAGGTATGAAGCGAGCTGGAAAATATCCCAGCATAGATAAGATGCAAAGTCTAGCTTGAACAGGTGTCATTCCATTAACATTTATAATATTCTCCTGAAATTCGTGGTTTAGCCTCTTCTATAACTTGAATTGACCATTAGAGGAAGAACACATTAGAAATGTGTCTATTATAAGTTGCACTTTTGAGTGACCCTTTTCCTCCGATGTCCATCTCCAGCGATAAGTAACATAAAAGCGACATTTGAATGGAATATGAATGTTTCCAACTTCAACTTAAAGGAATGACCTACGTTATGCACTAATGTCATATTTCATTGTGATGATATACAAGTTGCCTTTTCCCCCATACTCTACTATCATGCCAACCAAACTTGGCCAACACTAATTCAGAAAATACAATCATTTTACCCTAAAAACCCAGATTAGATGCCAATCTACTTGTCCATGGACAGATCAAAATTGAACCTGTTCCTCTGCCTTTTTTATATTAAGTGACTTCTCAACGTAAGTCAGATATTCAATAGTGTTCTAAGTCCATGTGTCTCTACAAAGTAAAATAGTGCTTATGCTTTTACTTGTTGTCTAATTTTCTCTATTGATCTACTCTGCAAAATGTTTATTAAATTGATATATAAATTTATCTGTATTGTGGTACAGCCAGTTTCTGTGCTGTACACAGTACATCGCAAGCAATCAACCAGTGTGACACATGTATAAAAGAGTGTTTATGTTACATTGACTAATATAAGCAAAGACTTTTAAGTTGTTCCATCAGTTCCATTCCTACAACCAGCATTGTACTAACCTGTGCTTACTAACATGTAGATAAATGTTTCTCATCCTATTGGTACAATGCATATGGACAGAGAGATCATTGCTGGAATGTTCGGGGTGGATATTGTCTTTATAAAAATGTTGATCAAATTCCGTTCTAAGAGAAGGAGTGATGGGAAGGTGATCCATGTCTGAGGAGTAGGAGTAGATCCTGTCAGGGAGCGTGAAACTATCCTCTAAAAGCAGGATCTTGTATCTATATTCAAAAGGGTCTTTCATCGGAGCCTTCTCCTTTTCTGCAGCATGATTTTCACTATCATTTCGCTTCTCTTCATAATTCTGGCAAAACTGTGGGAAGGAAGAGATGGAGACAGATCCAGGCAGTGCAGTACATAGTCTAACGAGGTGATTACCCAACCATAGGCCAACATCCTGACAGGCATCACCATAGGTCTCAAAGCCTGGTCCAAAGCGCTCATCTGATTTGTATAGACCCTACCAAAAAGGGAGAGGTAACAAAGTCACGTAAACCACGAAATAAAAATAACATACGGTATTGGGTCTTAATGAAATGCATGAACAACATAAATATTATTACACAATTACCTGGAATTTTCTGCCATCGGTAAATGTAATGGTGCCATAACCTTCTTTACGGCTAAGGTAAAAATAGCCAATGAACTTGGAGCCATCAGGCCAGGTGTAAATCCCCTTGCCATGGTGATGATCCTTGTAAAATTCACCAACATAGCTCTGAAATTAGAAAACAAACCCACACTGTGTTAATGTTATCTCTATAATGGGCCCGATCCTGACTTCATAAGGACATATAGAAATAACCTGTCAGTAAGTACAAAAAGGTATTCTGCATTGGATGGTATCTTTTAATGTCTGCATGGAGGGCCGGCCCACTCACCATGCATATGAGATATACGCGCAGTGGGTGGGATCCGAAATGGTAATCATACAGTAGGAGTGTTACTAGATATTTAAGGTAGGGTTCTGCATGCGGAAGGGCTGTATATCCCAGGGAATTCTGGATAGCAAATTCCATACGTTAGCCTCCATCTGGCCCAATGTGCTATATTCTAAGCCTAGGTTCTGTGAAATCCAGCTGCACATGTGTGAATTGCAGGACACAGAAAGACCAGGGCTAATTTATTGTTGCTCTATGTAAACTATTTCCATGGGCTACCATAACAATAT
>WWET01001289.1:395032-407244 GCA_011038615.1 Limnodynastes dumerilii | reverse complement strand
CCTGCAGCCGGCGTAAGGAAGGGGCCATACGCCCGCACAGGGGGAGTGCCAGGGGGGAGTCAGCGATGTAACGCTGAGCGTTACCACGCTCAGCGCTACATCGTAGATCTTGATCAGGCCCTATGCATATTACAATAACATTAAAATATCATCAATGTCCACTGAATAATTATTGGAAGGAGATCTGTGTATGAAAATTTTTTCCTTAAGTCTTTTAAAATGAATGTATTAATTTGTATACTAGTGATCAATAACGCCCCTTTACATTGCTAACTAAAACTTTATACACATGCTTACCAGTAACAAGACTCTCAGATCCTCAGCAAGTATATATTAAATGTAGAGGAACGTCACTCAACGGAATTAAGTCATAAAAACAGCGATGAAATTAGAGTGTGTGCGAATGTTATAGTCTGTTAATAAGATACACTAGTAACTGGTGGGAAAATATATCACAAAGCAGCTATTAATGGGGTAAAAGTATATTTATTGCCAAATTAAAGAAAGATTTTGAGATGCCAAATAGTTTTATTAGTTTTTTAATGATTTCGTAAATCAAGCAGCAAGAGTTTGGGAATTAGTAATGATATCACAACTTTCTGATGAGCCAAAACAAATATCCCATTAGTTAAAGAAAAATATATAACTATTTATAGGCAGAAGCAAATAAAGAATAAAGGTTTGTTTTGAAAAATTCAAACTTTTATAGTTGAAGGTGTCGTAATTTCAATAATTATACATTAGGTGGTGCCAGAGGTCCCTTAGACTGAAAATCAGACCTCATTCGCTCTTATTAGTCATGATTCTGCACCTGTGTCTTTGTACTGTCCACATTGAACCGATTCCCTACTGGATTGTACAGTACACTCTTAAGAAAGAAGCAGACATCAGGCATCATTGATCTTGAGAATACAAAGGTTGATAGTAATATTATATCGACCTTAGCATTGCAACAGTTAAATGTCACACAAGGTACGCATCCTAACCTTAATCCTAAACTTAACCCTAACTAAGCCTGACATTAATTCAAGTACTCCCCTGTCGACGCAGCATTCTAGTTCCAGAAGTAGTCTAGTTTCAAGGGCAGCCAAGACAGGTAAACAGATGCCAGCAGTTATTTATGGACTAATATACAGGCATATTGAATCATATAAAACCCAACCGTGGGTGTGGGTGTGTTTGTGTGTATGTGTGTGTGTATGTATGTTTGTATGTATGTATGTATGTATGGGTGTGGGTGTGTTTGTGTATATGTATGTTTGTATGTATGTATGTATGTGTGTGGGTGTGTTTGTGTATATGTATGTTTGTATGTATGTGTATGTGTGTGGGTGGGTGTGTTTGTGTGTATGTATGTGTGTGTGTATGTATGTATGTGTATGTGTGTGTATATGTATGTTTGTATGTATGTATGTGTATGTGTGTGGGTGTGTTTGTGTGTATGTAAGTAAGTTTGTATGTATGTGTATGTGTGTGGGTGTGTTTGTGTGTATGTTTGTGGGTGTGTTTGTGTGTGTGGGTGTGTTTGTGTGTATGTGTGTGTGTGTGTAAAATATTCTCTGTAAATCGCTATATAAAAAAAAACTTATTAATAAATATATTGCAGTTTATGGAGATGTGTCTTAAATAGAATAAAACCATCACTGAGGGAGATATCAATACAGTGATAGAGCCAAAATGATCACTATTACTGAGGAATAAAAATAATAAAGTTTTAACTGGCAGAATTAAAGTATAATTTCCCAAAAATGACCAAATATTTTCCTCGAGATGACAACTGTGGACTGGAGCCAGAGTTAGGAACGTTAGGCCTCTAGGTGTGACGCTAGTGTTAAGTTAGTAACACTAGTGTACTTAGCATATACACACACACATACACACACACTGAATAATTTATTCAGCAGCCAATTAACCTACCAGCATGTTTTTTATCACTACAGAGAATTAACATTAGGGTACACGGTAACACTAGTGTACTTCGCATCGTACGGAACTTAGCCCCGAAGAAATGGGCTGTGCTTTCCCTTCACCCGCTAAAGAGGGCAGGGGGAAGCATGGTAATTGTACAGTGTGGGATCACTGCTGATCCGCACGCGTTAGTTAAGGCAGGCTTATGGTAGCGTAAGCTTCCATAAAGCCCACACGAGAGAGTGGAGTGACAGGGGGAGTTCACTCCCCTCTTTCGGTCGGACAGACTCCCGCGCGTACGGAAAGCATGTGGAAGTCTGGATCTGATCCAAATGTGTCATGGATACTGTTTCCGCATACTGTATTCCGTGTTACCGTATACCGGTAGGTGTATATTGTATTAATGTTCTACTGATAAAGGAATTTCAATGAATGAACTATGGGTATAACGGTAATTCAAGGATAACTCCTCATTTTCAAGGTGAAATCAGTTAATTGTATATATACAAAGTATATTTGTTCAAACCTTAAACATAAACACACATGTTCATAAATGGCTTCATATTCTCATAATAAGCAGAAGAGTAGACAAAATGGCTGCCCCATTGTGTGTAGGCACCTTTAAAGAATATACATCCAAATTCTTTCTGTAATTATACTTTATTATGTAAATCCAGGGTACAGTGTCATCATTTGTCTAGGTTTGTTGTTTTGACTCTCCACAATAACATTCAGAAGTAAATATATTTCATCTGTCATATTGTATCTATGGTTATATTCCATTACTTATTATATAAGTGATGACAGTATAGATGTGTAAAGTAAACTAAAACACCAACCTCAGTATAAATTTGTACCAATCACATTCTAGAATCTGAATGGTTGCTATGGGCAACATCTCTCTTTTGGAACTTCATTAATTAAATTTATGTGCAGAGTATTAGAACAAGATTTTAATGGGGAAATGAAAGGCACTGAGCTATTAGAATAGTAAATATCACCAAGTAAACTGATTTGTTTGGTTACATTAGAGTTACACAAGCATAGTTAGAGAAATCAGAATAAAATCATTTTGGCACCGTTAAATCAATCCAAAACCTTGATTATATTACACCACACAAAAATGCTTTGAATAAAAAATAACTGACTCTGTATTTAGAAAATAACAAACCTATTAAAGTATATATTTATTTGCATTCATTTTTTTTCTGACAGACACTTGTCACTAATCGGAGCCTGGCTCCTAGCTTTAAACATTGGATTAATACTTCCTTACTCATTTCCATTTTAATAGAGTGTTTCCAGAGTGCAGACCACCCTGTACAAAGCAAAGAGCAATATGCTTCTGTATTGTCCCTCTTAGAACTTAGCTTTACTCCTCTTCATCACTTAAGGCAAAGGTTCCTCGAGTACCACTAACGGTCCAAGTGTTTTAAATCTCCTGGCTGGAGGTGAGCTCATAACTGACAGTTACATTTTGAAAGCTCCACAGGTTTTGCAGGGAGACCAACAAAACATGGACCGTTAGTGGTACTTGAGGATGGGGTTGAGAACCCCTGACTTAAAGGCTAGCAATTAGAGGGTCCTTGCTTGAATGCAATGTGGCTTTACCTGTCCCTGGCCCATTCGTGGTGAATCACTTTTTCAGTGATATCTTCAGCTTCTGTTTCTTGTTCATCCATACAATCAAAAAGAAGACTAAAGATGAAGCCATCACTGGAGAACAAACTCATTGATCATCGTCATGGACCCAGGGATGGGTAAGTGAGCCGTATTCACAGATCCGTTAGTTCTAGGTACGCAATTATACGCACGTACGTTGCAAGCCAACATCCATGACACTCCACTCACCCGGACGGGTTTTCGTTGCATAGAGCACCCTTATCTTTGCGTTTGCATTTACATAAGTATAATACTTACATACGTGCGTATGTAGCTAACCGAGACCTCAAATGGTCATTTAAATGCCTCCCCCCACCCACTGTAATGTAACTGGATTTGGATTTCAACCACGCCCCTGCATGTATGGGCCTGATCCAAACTAATGCCAAACTAATTTACTGCGCATGCGCCAGGCAGATGTTGCCCAGCGTAGTTCGGGAAGTCCGTTCCTTAGGATCGGACTTCCCTAACTGTTGCGTAGTTATGGCAAGGGGCGTTCCTCACCGTAACTACGCAACAGTTACAGAAGGAAGGCGGGGGAAGGTAAGTAAATGAGGGAGGGAGGGTGGGTTAGGCCAGTTACGCTTCTGTGGCCGGCGTAATTTCACTTTGTTAAGCCGGCTGAAGTTAGGGAAGGCTTCAGCCGGTGTAGCAGTGTGTAATTACGCCGGACACAGGGGGAGTGTCGGGGGGAGTGCACCAGAGCTACGCTTGCCGTAGTTACGGACAGCGGCCCAGCATAGCTCTGGATCAGGCCCAATTTTCCTAAGTGCAATTCACAAGTATGTGACTAATGGACCACAGTTACTCCAATCCTAAAAATATGCACGGAAAAATGGCCCAGTGTTAGTAAATCAGGTAGGTTAGAAATAATAGTTATTTTAAGGAATGAGCCCCATTGTTACTCTGCTGGTGTGTGCACTTCTGTGTAATAAGTTAATCAGTCACTTTGAACCAAATCCATACTTTGGCAACACAAGCATTTTATTGCTTATTGCCAGAACAAAATGTCCGCATTTCTCAAGCAGGGATCCGCGGGCAGCGGTCTTTCCAAAGTCAGAACTGGGCGGGATGCATATGTCACTTACGCTAATGGGAGGAGGGTATGTATGTAAGTAGCAGAGCGAGGACTATCCAGCCTTCATGCCATCGCCATTGTAAGTGAGGATTGCGCAGAGGTTTTGAGATAGGGGTCAGGCGGCGTATCATTGTGTGAGTAAGGGGAGTGGCCTGGATACAGCAGCATCAGAAGTCTGTCTCTTGTTACCGGCTCTGTGTATTTTAGGGGTTTGGATTTTTGACAGACCATCGTACAGCAGTTGAATGGCGACTACTGGCAATTGCCGGCAGTCTACATTTTAGAAAACAGCGGAGCTTCAACTGCCGGAGTCACAAAGATTTCTGGACCGACAGGTAAGTCTTTTATCCTAAACTTAACCCTCTTCTAACGGTTCCCACATCCTTACCCTAACCTTTCCCTTCTTGAGCCCTAACCCTCCATCAGAGGCATTCTTAGAAGTGAGGGGGCCCTTGTGCAGGATTTGTACATGGGCCCAGCCCCCTTACCTGAGACAGGATTGTCCCGATTCGTGGACCTCAAAAGGGACAGGGCCTCACTACGCTGTAAGCTCCGCCCCTTTTTGGCTTGCGAATAGCAACAGTTCCACCGCAGGGGAAGAGGGGCTCATTTGTCATCTATTTCTTCCCTCCAAAAGATCTAAGAGGAAAGAAATAAATGCCGAATGGCCCCCTTCCCCTGCCTACCCTGGGTGCAGCATGAATGCCACGGGTCCCCCTGTTCTGAGGGGCCCGTGTGCACTGCACACCCTGCACCCATTATAGAAATGTCTATGCTGTCCTTGCCCCGCAGCCTAACCCTAACCTTCTCCTTTAGATTTAACCCTAACCTTCCCCTCAAGCCCTAACCTTAGCCCTCGGCAGCCGCCACAGCCTGTCACAATTAGAAACGGGTGGAAATAGGTACTCGTTCCCAATTAGCAATTGTCTATTTGGCAAGCATTTCAACAGTGATACAGCCGCCACTTAGCTCATGGCCGTATCATTGTCGTAGCCCCATATTTTGGACCGATTTGGGGCTATTCAACCCAAAAATGGGCGCAAAAAGCACAGACCCGATAACAGGATTAATACATTTTTATGAACAATCTAACCACTGCTAGGTCGATGCTATTAGAATTGGTGAATGGTAGAGGGAAGATCTTCCTGATTACGTGTCCGCTTTTAGGTGCCTCTGTGTATCAGAGCATATTGTCAGGAGACAGATATCACATAGAAGGAAATGTACACAAGAGATAACGGACCGGATTCAGACTGGCGCACGTATAGCATAAAGTCCGTAGTCTACCGTACTACTGCGCATGCGTAGTCCATTTTTTACGTTATCTACGTATCTTTTCCTTATGTAGATTGCGTATATTCGGTCTCTAAGGAAAATATACGTAGATAAAATAAAAAATTGACCACGCATGTGTAAAATACGTACTATATGCTATACGTCTGGGAGTCTGAATTCGGACCGACGTCAATACAGAAAGCGGAGCTAAGGCACTTCTGGGTACATTTAGTGCACATTCCACAAAGACCAAAGCAATCTAAACGAAATTATTACATTTAAATTTAATGTACACTAACAGCGTATATATCACTGCTAATACTTTATCTATCTCTCTCCATTATTTCCATCCACTTTGTCCCAGGTTACAGCATGCATGTTAGATGATTAATCTTAATCCAATCATTCTAGACCCCAAACAGCAAGGCTAACAGTCATCGTTTCTTTGGCCACTGAATTTACGTACCCTGTATAATGTATTTTTCTATGTGTTTTTTTTCTGTAAGTGACAGGAACAAGAGAGGGTTAAAAAGCAGATATAGGACTGTATTCACAGATAGGTGTGTAAAAAATACGCAAATATACGCATTTACGTTGCAAGGCAACACGCATGTCACTCCCCTCGCACGGACCGGTTTTCGGTGACTTCCGACTCCATAGGGCAAACTTAAGTCTACGTGTACACGCGTATTTCTCTAACCACGCCCTCAAATGCCTATTTAAATGCTTCTCCCGCCCACTTTCATGTAACTTCTACCGTCTGGATACCCCTCCGTACGTAGGTCCCTAAGTGCCATTGACAAGTCTGCCGAAATGCTAACGTGCGTAAATACTATGTAATGTGCGTGGAAAAAGTTACCACACATGCGCAGTTAGTCTGGTCCTAAAAATACGCACGCAAACACGGATCTGTGAACACAGTCCATAGAAAGTGGGAAATAATGATAACTGCTTCCAGTGTAAAATCGGTAGGTACAAACGGTGCCAATTATTAACCCAAGGACATTGATTGGTGCTAACAGAGCAGCCATGGGTTACACAAAGTGAATGCAACTATTTCCAGATTAGATTATCATAATGCAACTCAACATAACTGAAATAGGTGCATGAATATAGGAACTATTTTACCTCCGTGATGTCCATACATGACAACTTTTTTTTATGTCTCCTGGGGGCAGGGGCGGAAGGTGACAGACTTAGGTCCCATAGCTAGGAGGCAGGGCCTAAGTCTGGATGGGTGGGAGGGACAAGAACGAGATCCCTGCCTGATAGAAGCTGTCAGAGGCTGACAGCTTAAAACAGCACTCCATGTATGAGTACTGAGCCCTGTTTTAAGTTGTCAGCTTCTGGCAGCTTATTAACAGTGCATTGCTTGCGCAGCAGCATCACAGATAAGGAGTTATGTACAAAGTGGGTAGATGGGATGGGTGCCAATCTCCAGCTGCACTACCAGTAGCTCCATACTCTCCAGTCCCGAGAGCACCCAAGTACCACACATGACCCTTTGGGGAGACTGAGTGTCCTTCAAAGATCAAAGAGAACACAGAAGCCCGTATTCAGAGTACCGGACGTATAACATTTTTTATTACTGCGCATGCGTAGTAATTTCTTAACGTAATCTACGTATCTTTTGCTTACGCAATCTACGTAAGCAAAAGATACGTAGATTACGTTAAGAAATGACTACGCCTGCGCAGTAGTAAAAATCGCTAAACACCGGGTGTTTATGTTATACGTCCAGAATGCTGAATACGAGCCGGAAAGAGATGCGTGCACGTTATACCCATTATACAAAGTGAAAGGATATTCGCACTGAATGCTTCTTGCTATTTAGACTCCACACATCCTTTCATAATTAAAATAAAATTACAAATCATCATTCTTGATATAATTATTTTTCTGTTTCGATACATTTTTTTTTTAATTGGTGAAATATCAAATATACACCCTGAACAGAGATGAAGATATGAGCATATAGCAGAATGTTCTGTCAGAATATGCCATTTACATGATGTCACTACTATATTGGAGATTGTCAGCAATTACCAGCCCTCTTGAGTTGAAGAATGAAAGTATGTGTGACTGAAGGAAATAAAATGTATAAAATCCCATAAACTTTTACAGCCTTCAGCAAAGCCTATAAGGGATTTTACAGTCTTTTTTTGGGTTTTGTAAGCAGAAAAGTATTTATCTAAGTGCCTTTTGTATAGTTTTTATGCTGAAATATGAGTGTTTATGTTTATGCTAGTGCTTAGAAAGTAAGCTTAAGAAACTTAATTTAGCAAGTTTTAAAATGATAATTGTCAAACGATTCATGATCCTTGTGATCCTCCCAAATAAAATAATGCTGAAGGCAGAGACAGGCGGATTTCAGTTAACTGGCTCTATGTAATTGGCTGGCAGCATGCCAGACTTCCCGGTTCTCTGTACAGTTCCGTACATCCAGCCTTCGTCGATGGATTGCACGTTGACAATATAGTCACCGTCCCTGAAGGAAACCTCGTCTTCGTCTTGTGCGCTGTAGTCATACATGGCTCTGAAGGTTCTCTGTAGAAATACAACAGATGTGGATTAATGAGATGATCACTAAAGGGGTGTGGTTATCCTATATGATTTTCCCGATTTTCGACACATCGCGTTCTGGCATTGCAGCAGCAATGTCATTAATCTTTCGACAGCATTGTCACTGCAGGTACACAGGATCCAATTACCCCAACGGCAACAGTGAGTATTTTTCCCTAATGCTTACCCTTTCCATCAGCCTAACCTTAACCCTCCATGTCCCACAGCCTAACTCTAACCTTCCCTTTCTATCAGCCTAACCTTAACCCTCCATGTCCCGCAGCCTAACTCTAACATTCCCTTTCTATCAGCCCAACCTTAACCCTCCATGTCCCACAGCCTAACTCTAACCTTCCCTTTCTATCAGCCTAACCTTAACCCTCCATGTCAGGCACCCTAACCATAAACTTTTATTTCTGTGAACCTAACCCTAACCTTCTCCAGCCCACTGAAGCCCGTCCCGGTAACCCACCATAGACCGCCGTATTCCATACGCCTTTACAGGCGCACATACTATAAGAAGACACCTAGGACCGGATCCCTATAAACTGTAAGAGTGGATGCTAGCGGAACACTCCCCTCACACTTTCCGCCAGCAAGACCACACCTTAAAATTCACACTCCGGCCCCATGGAAAATGGAGCCGCTGCATAAATGAGGTTTATACATAAGGGCTTGACAAAGCCCTTACTGTACATATTAAATACCTCCCCCTCCCACCATGCAGCCATGCTTTAATCATGTTGGCCCACTGTCAGAACAATTTACAGCTTGGAAATCTGGTTCTTGAGGATCCAGATCCGTGCTGGAGGTTGGTAAAGTGCTCATGCACACTTTGAGAATCCAGCCGTTTTCCACACGCAGTATGTGGAAAATGGCCCCAGCTACTAAATCTGAATCCAGTCCCTAACATTAGTTCCGGATACACCACATGTGGGTGCAGTACTCACCATACTTGGTGACGGCGACTGTGCATGTGGAGAGTGCATTGACCTCATGGAGGACATACTGGACTGTTGCATGTAACTATATCCGTGAGTCTGAGATGGTTGATAAGTTCCTGGAAACACTGGGGCTGCATTCAGAAAACAAATGAATAAAAATCACATAGAAGCAATAAAACCTTCTCTGTGCTAGGTCTTCATTCAGGGAGTCAAGTGACCTAACACATCTAGCCTTTTGTGGAACATCATTGAGTGTTATTTATGAGGCCTATGGGACTCGGGAAGCTGAGTGGAAGACCCCGGACTGACCTGTATGTCACAGCTGAAGAAACCGAGAAAGGCACTTTGGAGATGGTTCAAATGGAGTCAGTGTATTGGGCCTGACATAAGACTCACAATCAGCCCCAGTGCTAGAGATAGCACTAATTTTCTTTATCGGTGGGTTCAGCTTCTCCGAGCCCTACTATCCCCATCAATCTCATACATGGAGTGCCAAACGCTGATTTAAGCTGTCAGCCTCTGACCACTTCCATCAGGCAGTGGTCCTGCACAGCTCCGCCCAACAATCCTGTTTGGGTCTGCCTAGCCCCGCCCATCCAGACTTTGGCCCCTCTTATTTGCAATAGGCTTTGCGACTGTCACTTTTCGCCCCTACCCTTCCCCCTGTTTAAAATGACCATTCATTACAGCTCTGCATAGTAATGTACACAACTTAAAGCCTCTTAACAGAGGGACAGAGCCCTAAGCCCTGTCCTGGGCTGGAAGTAGACTGTCTCTGGCCCTATAGCAAGGATGTGGGGTACAAGTTTGTCAGTGGCTGGCAGCTTAGACAACCTATTAGCGTTGAGAGCTGTTTATAAACACATTGCCAGTGCTGTACTCTGTCATCCATGCCCACCCCCTGCCAGCAGAGGACAGCACTGAGCTGTCAGCTGCTGGCATCATATTTATACATGAGTATGAGCGCCGTCTAAGCTGCCAGACCCTGGTGTGTCCTCCATGGTGAGAGCTGCCATCAAAAATTGTGGGGCCTGGCACTCCACCCCTGTGTGATGCAGTGACTTCACATTTAGGTGGAGCACCACACAAATACCGGGACAGCGGGACGATGCACAGGGAATGCTTGTTTTAAAGAAGTACCCTGTGCATCGGCTCACTGATGTGCAGCCTGGCACAGCTCTCCAGTAACAACTATCAGCGGTAGAAAACTGGTGACAGTGACTCATTTGTTTCCTACCATCGATACCTGTTGCTGGAGAACTGGCTCTTCGTGCCTGTGACTCCATCTAAGGCAGATCCTCCTCGATGGCAGCCTTGTCCATGGGTGCTGGGTAGGTGGCCACCATGGGCCCCCTCTGTGCCCTGTAGCAGCTGCATCCCTTGCTCCAACAGTAGGTACCCCACAGGGCTTGTCCCTCAATTGTCTGATAGTTGGGAGGAATGATTTACATCATCATTATCTGTGGTCCTAAGCCCCACAAAATGAATAAATAAAATGCATATTTCCATTATAAGCGAGGCGCTATGCAGGTTACAAACATAAGCTGAAATGTAATAAATGTTAAATAAACATGAATATCTCAAGACACATAAGCAATTCACATACAACAATCACACAAGTTACTTCTATGTGGCCTTACAGACATCCGTGTGTACAGAGGTCTGGATCAGGCCAATTGTTATTATTTATGTAAATCAACATGTTTAATAACAATAAAAAAAATATATGTGTTAGATTGTTAATAAACACATCCATAGTTTGTGCACAACATAAAAAGTTACATAAAAAAAGTTTGTGCAGGTTTTCACAGCACACAGGTGGTGATTTGTTCATTTTTTTTACAATCATGAACTAAAATGTTTATAGAACCCCTATATTTGAAAAAGGGCTGAATCAAGACTTAAGTAAGTGCTTGAAATGAGTTACTCCTGGGCCAAATCATGTTGATTGCAGGGGAGTCATATTTCATCAGTTGCAAACAGTATTAGAGTTGAGAGTTGATGTTTCCTATCCCAAGTCTAAATAACAGTGTGATAGTAACGCTGTTCAGTATCTGTGTGCAGTAAGCAATTCCAATATATATCTCTGCACGCAAAGAATACAACTAACTTGACTCCCCCTGCAATCATCATGGTTTAGCCCAGGAGTAACTAATTTCAAGCACTTAAGTCTGGATCCAGCCCAATGTCTCTGTACTACTCATTAAGAAGGTTTTTTTTGGCCGTTCACACTTGTTAATATGTTAGGATGTGATAAAACATATTTATAGTACACTGTAAGGCTTTGTGGTCAATACTGTCACCTTAATGTGGTCATAGGCAAAACCAGAGGTGAGAACACAGGTCAGTATGGTTGATGGTGGAAAGAGATTCTCCTGGGGCTATATTTACTAAGGACAAGTGGAGATGTTGCCCATAGCAACCAGATTCAAGCTCTCACTTTCCTATGACATACTAGAAAATGTCAGCTAGAATCTGACTGGTTGCTATGGGCAACATCTCCACTTTTCCTTTTCCACCTCTTTGTAAATCTGGCTCCTGGAATCTTCCACTTTGTGTAAACCTATACTGCTGGGTCTGTCCTGTGGGTCATGATTGTGATTGTGTGCGACTGCTCCAAGCAGCCAGATCTTCATATCAACTTTAGGAACAATCAGGAATTTTTGGCTTCATTCAGTTCTGCACAAGAAGGAAAAGATGCTCCTAACAGTAGTGCACCCACATTACCCATTTCTTCATGCTGGTGACAAACACCATTGTGGCATGGTGAAGAATCCCCATCT
>WWET01001289.1:363674-395005 GCA_011038615.1 Limnodynastes dumerilii | reverse complement strand
CCTAGTGGTGTGCTGTTATTCACAACAACCAATCAGAAGGCAGCTTTCAAACATCTGACTACAGAGAAGTTGAAAAGTGTCATCTGATTCGCTACCTATCCCCTGCAGTCATTAGATGGAAGGTTCTGTGGTCGCTTAGAGACAGTATTGACCACAGGGTTAATGTTTAAGGAAAAAGGGACAACTGGCTTTATGAATGTGTTACCTCCTTCTTCAGATGCCCTTGTGCCCTCACTGCAGTAAGAGAAACTAGGGTTCATTTCAGATACTTCTGACCTGTCATCAACCTGACTAAGTCCAGCAGCCCCAGCAGAGTGACAGGAGTGCCTGTTACCCAGACTGGTTCTTTCTAGAAATGAAGGGATAGCATTGTGACAGATAGCAAGGAAACCGCAGGGAACACAGAGAAACAGCTGGAAATATAACAGAAAATAAATGAACAGAACAATGAAGAAATAGACTATTATGTGGCTGCAGCGAAGGCTCCTATCCCTATAGTGTAAGAACGATAAGTCAATTTACACCCTTCTGCCTTTCTAATCCCTACTTTCAGTGCATTGTTGGCCAGGTCTAGAAGTCAACCACAGCTTATTGGCCATACAAGAGCATGGGGGTATGAGTATGGATCGTCGCTATGGGCCACATTCAGTTAGCTTCACAGCAGCGTATTTTGCGGTGTGAAGCTAATTCCGTGAAATTTTTTGGGCTGACTTTATAGAGGTGCGCATAAAAATTCGCCTATTTTTCATACCGTATATGACGGGAAAAAGCGCAGCGCGTACTTTTTCCCGTCATCGCGGCTAATTGAATCTGTCCCTTAGAATGACATTATTCCGAAGAAGCGCATTTAGAATGGACAGCAGCGATGGTGATGTCATTGCGAGATATCCCCATGAAGAATACTTCCTGACAGCGTCCGGCCAAGTTTCTCCTTACCCTAAGCCTCTATGCTCCTCAGCCTAACCTTAACCCTCCTCTTAAGCCCTAACCCCACAGTATATCCGCCGCAGCCTCTCACTATTAGGAATGGGGAAATAGATACCCATTCCCATTAGTAACTTTCTATTTACAGAGGTGCTCAGCTGGCGGCTGTATCATGTACAAAATACTCCACAGCTATACGACACCATTGGAGTAGTGTTTAACCTTGCGATCATAAAGGTTAATGGTAATATTTCTTATGCTTTGTGCTAACACCAGGTAAATCAGGGGAAATATATAACTTTTTTTTTTTAAACAAAATATTTTTTCTTTCCTTTGATTAATTACATTTTATTTTGAACACTTGCATCTGGATGACTGAAGAAGCAAACAATGGTGCCTAACTTCTGTGACCAGTCCCAAATCAGTAGCCACACTTATATTCATGTCCAAATTGCTTTTAAACCACCCATTATTCGTGTGGGGTATTCCCAAGTGCAGGTTGTGGATCAAGTCTAGTGTTCAAAAAGTGAACATTAGAAATATCTACTAGATCACGTATTAGTAATCCCATTGCTTGTACTGTCTTACTCTACATATTGTACAAAAATAGTAATTTGTTTTGAAATGTTAATGGTAAGTGGCACAGAATTTGAAGACTATCTCAAGCAGCTGTACCAGATAACAGACGAAGGCTCCGAGACTGAATATTGTCTTCCAGTGGATCAATGTCAAAGATGGAGCCTGGGTCAGTGCGCCAAACCTTAAGGTCTTTGGTGAGAAGAGAAAGCATGAAATGAGAAGAAAGGAAAAAAACGAGGTGCAGGCAACAACAGAAAGCAAAATGTGAAAAATAACTCAATGGAATAAAATAAAAGAGAAAACCAGTTCCAGCCCTCATATTCCCCCTCCAGTCATGTTTCACACATTTCCTTTGAAGGAAGAGGTGCGATAATATCTATTTAGTTCATCAATTAAGGAACCCATTCAGTCATGACCTGTGTGGTTACCTGAAGACTCAGATGAACAAACCTAGATGTACACAATCCATTACTTAAAGGTAGAAAACGGAAAAAGCAAAATCTGCGGCTTGTGATTGGTCCTTTTGTCTAGCAGGCTCCTGTGGATAACAAAGTGCAACACTTACCCACGATGATTCCCGGTCGCCTGTCCATTTCCACCACATGGGGGTGGACGCCCTTGTAAGCGGCGTCGCTGACAATCTGTGTGTTTTTCCTTACTCGCTCTGTCACTGGGTCATCTACCACTGGGGTGAAGCCTCTGCCTTTTGTCTTCTCAAAATCTTCATGATATTTTATCTGAAAAAATAAATAAAAATAGACATGGAAAAAAATGTCTCACTCGAGGCTGAAATGATAATCCTGACCATGATGTGGTGTAAAATAGCTACAATATTGTGTAATAACATGTTGTACACCATACATCAGATGGAATAATCTTTAATAACATTTTTATCTGTGCTATCTATTCTATAACCTCTCCATCACTCGCTCAACAAAAAGGACGTTTTTCTCCCTTAGGGTTTAAAACAATATCACTTGATCTACCCCCAGTGTTTATTGTAATATAAATCTAAATGTCGATAAGACGTGTGATCATAACATACTAGCAATACATGGTGGAATATTGCTGGCTTTTCATGCAGCAGATAAGATAGAAATTTCAATATCATACAACATGTTCTCAGCTTCAAAGCAAACAGTCGCCGGTGGCGGTAACCATGCTGCTGTTCAGGCGTGCAGATAGACACACAGCATGCATCACACACACACACACTGTGTCAGGTTCAAATCCATGCATGTTAATAAAAAAAAAAGCCACAAAATCAAGTTAGTCAAAGTACTTTATTAGGGTTGTAAGATTGTGTGTGACAATCCCAGGGAAGTGAAACGGTTTTTAATATTTCTGTGAAGTTTCCAGCAATGCGATAAACTGATATCAAGGCAAAAGTGCATTTCATTCTGAGAACGCTGAAGCATCCTACCATGGAGACGTTGTTTTGCGACTCTCTGCATTGCCTCATTTCTGGTGTATCTAGAATAACGCTAGCTCTACCTTTCATGTGCTGCATGTCGCTGCTGTATTTTACCTGGAGGAAAATAATTGGACATGAAAAGCACAGGAACACGTGACCACTAATTCCAAGTATATCATTATTACTCATATTAAACGGGATCTCCGTTCTGATTTTTCCCTCGTGCGGTCGGATATAAGAGCAATGGGGTAGATCCTGACCTACGGCCGACAGTGAATTTACGCAAGCCATTTGTGTAAATTTACGGGCAGGGAACATCTGCACATGCGCGCGGCAGATGTTCCCTTAGCATAAGTACGATCATACATAATAAAGTTACGTACGGCAGAACTTACAGGGAGGGGGCAGACCCTTCCCTTACGCTGGCTCTATCCCCGCCATATAGACGTGGATAGCCATTTAAAATAAGGGCATGGGGCGAGGGAAGCCCCGTTACGAATATGTCTGCGGGGCTAGTCATAATACTTAAGGTAGGAATCTGGACATGTAAATGTCCAGATGTACTACCGAGAGCACTCCCCGCTACGCGATTGTACCTACTGCACACATGTAATGCACGCGGGGGTCTGGATCTGCCCCAATGACATTTCCAACTGCTTTTAGTAGAAGGGCTGAGTTGCGCTCGCAAAAGGGTGTGGCCTGTTATTACAGTGGACACACTGCATACCGATCCACAGTAGAGTAGGACTAACGGTGGTCTGTTGGTGTCAGGGATGTGGACAGTGCGGCCTTCAGATTGCAGATCTCTGCGCATTACAGATGCATGTAAACGAATCAGAAGTTATGATCCAGTCCCAAATCTGGCTACACTCCCAACCCAATGACACTTGCCGAACTTATGTTTTCTTGATTCTTTTTAACTCTTTCCATCTCCGGAGTTAGGCTAACAGCTGTAACTTTTCCAACCTTATCTTTATAATGAACCTAAAAAGATAAAAGGCAATATTAATAAAGTATTACATCGCAGGCTCGCTGGAGACACCATAGTTCTGCCTCTTACCTGGGCCCATTGAAAATGATGTACTGAAAAAGCAACTTCTAACACAAAGATCCGTTGTGAAACTCATAAGATCAAAACCTTGAACGATTTCTGCTACATATCAGATAACTTAGCAAAAGATTTTTTTTTTAATCTTCTGTTTCTCTTTTTTCTCAATATTGCTAACATATATTGGGCCTGATCCAGAACAACGCATCAGAGCGAATTTACGCGTGGCGGAGATGTAAAATCGCCTATTTCTTAGTACTGCGCATGCGCACCATAGAAAATACGCTCATTAGCGTAGCGTAATTGTGAACGTATGAGCCATTCACGTATTTGTCACGTAAATACTTACGCGTGGGTGTGCCAATTTTACGTGAGTCAACAATACATTCGATTTACGTGACGTAGGTGGAGGTTTGTATTTAAAGTGTACAGTATGGGCGTGCTAAGCGGTGTACGTTCACATAGTCTATACGTCCGTTAGCGGACGCACGCTGTTACGCAAAAAAAAGTTAAGGTAGGGTTCGGGAAGCGGAACTCGGTGAAATACGTACATTCAAGGGGTGTGCCTAGGGGAGTGTATAGAACATACGTGTGCGAAAATACGTTACGTGTGGAAACGTATTGCACACGTAGTTCTGGATCTACCCCATTATCCTAAAATATATATAAATCACCCGAAAAATATACACCAATCAGTCAATATTAAACTTTATTACATCCCTTAATTCAATAATTCAACTGGATTTTGGATTATTACAGCCAAGCATTTGAACTTCTTATAACTTATTAATATTTGAACTTATTATAGTATATTTTAACATACTGAGCATTTATGTAAATTTTACAGTGGAGATATTTAGGAACACATTATATAGAATTCTTTTAGAGCTGCTTTGACCGATCTGTACTTTCACCTTTTTTTTTTTTTATAACGTTAACTTTCGCTGTCATAAGGGTAGATACAGAACTACGTACGCTAGCCGGAGACGTAAAAACGCTATTTTGCATGTACAGCGCATGCGCACAGCAGCTGTTACTGCACGTAACTCTGAACATATGTACCAGCCATACAATACCCGTAATTACGCTTGAATTTGTACAGTATGGGCGTGCTTAGGCGCAAAGTACGTGCAGCCATTACGTCTGTCAGGAGTTACGCTTGGAAAAGTTAAGGTAGGGTTTGGAAAGCGCAACGCGGCTAAACTACGTACGACCGAGGAGACTGCATAGTAAATACACTAGCGTAAGTACGCTACGTCAGGAAACGTAATGGAAATGTAGCTCTGGATCTGGCTCATAATAAGTTTCCGGTGTAAGTGAATGAAAAGGTTTGGGGCTAGTTTTACTAAACTGCGGAAAAGAAAAAGTAGGGATATCCTATAGCAGCCGCTCTCACTTTCCTATTACATACTGGAGAATGTCAGCTGCAATTTGATTGGTTGCTATGGGCAACATCTCCCCTTTTCCTTTTTCCGCAGTTTAGTAAATCTAGGTCTTGGCGTTTTAATATGTCTGTTGCAATGGTGGGACATGACAGACTCAAACCCCATAGTAAGGAGGCGGAGTCTGAATCTGGGTGGGCGGAACTGGGCTGAGCCATGCTGTACCAGGAGCAGAGCTGTGTGTGGCCAGGGCAGAAAGGGGCGGGCCCTCTGCATGAAAGAAGCTGGATAGGGGGAGCGGCTACCACAGGTCCCCATCTCCTTCAGGCATTGTCACAGCCCACCGCTTGCACCCTCTGTAGTAACGTGCCTGGTCTGTAGCAATGCATGAAGGATGCACCTCCTCATTAACCTGCTCTTCTCTGACTTTCAAGTACAGATCAGCTAATATCACCTTTCATTAATGATATATATAACTAATATTTCAATATTTTCTGTCCCAAATTTTTCACCATAACTAAGAACATAAAGCGATGTTTGACGCTGCAATATAAAAACCCATTAATGGATGACGCTGGACTCTTGCCGTGCTAAAGTGCTCTTGGTTTCTCTTAGATCGTTCCATTTCCAGGGTCCTGCTGACCGGTGTAGGTTTGCTCATTGGTTCTTTATACTGCACCTGTTAGACAGATAAGTAATACTTCTGTGAAACCAGTAATACAGCTGCCAGCAAGCGCCCGTACATCATTAGCGTGCCGCAGCTTTGTGTATGATGCCTCTGGGAAGAAGTAGCAATAGGGGTCAGCGGAAGCCACTATATAGAGTGCAGGTAGTGGTTCTGGCTTACCCCTGCCACTACTACTCTCTGGCAGCATCATCCACAGATCCATGTTGCACTAATGTCCCTTAGCAGGCAGGCTATGGCTCTGTATCTAAAGCTGGCAAGGATAAGGCAGGCAAGTAGAGGGGTCCCATAGGGCGTGGGGCTCAAGGTGGGGGACTTGGTTCAAAGTTTCGAAGAGGGGGCTGCTTAGAAAGTTGCTGCAGATAGGTAAGTGCCTATCCCTATTTCCCTAACCCCAAGCCTTATGCTAATTCTTACCCTAACCCTCCCCTTCCATTACCCTAACTCTCCCTTCCCTACAGCCTAACCCTAAGACTCTCTTCCACGCAGCCTAACCCTAAGACTCCCTTTCCCGCAGCCTAACCCTAAGACTCCCTTCCCCACAGCCTAACCCTAAGACTCCCTTCCCCGCAGCCTAACCCTAAGACTCCCTTCCCCGCAGCCTAACCCTAAGACTCCCTTCCCCACAGCCTAACCCTGTCTCCACTTTTGCAATCTGTCTCCTCCCTGCAGCCTAACCCTAAGTCTCCCCTTCGCCCATCCACCCCCTCCCCTGTACTAACCTGTCTGGTCATTTGGAAAGTGTTGAAAACCAGCAGGTTGCGGGGTAAATTTTGAAATGGGGCCATATTCTACATTACACACAGCTGCAGTTAGCTGTCGACTGTGAGTAAATTGAAAATGGGTGATGGCAGCAGCAGCGAATGGAACCCATGTGCAGGATGTACCATGGAGGAGGGGGTTTGGGAGAAAACATATAGGGGAGAAATGTAATAAGAAAACAAAGATGTTGTGTAAAGGGGAAATGGTACAAGACCACTAGGAGTTTACATTTATTTGCACTGCTGACGAGCGCTATAGAGCTACAGTATAAAACCATTGATTATGGGATGCCCGCACATTGCTTATGTTTTTCTGGATCTCTTTAACCCTCTTGATTTCTGGGAGATCAGGTATTGCTGTGGCCGGTCCAATGTCTTCTTTATACTGCACCTGCAATAATAGACAGGTAAATCTAATATATATTACTAACAGACTATGGAAGTAAAATCTCACTGTAGCCAATATCTGGAGTATACATTAATATACATCAGCATAACAATCACACAAACAGAATATAAAGATGAAGGTACATTTCAGTTAGGAGCAGACAAACAAAAACTGGTTTCTGCATAAACTATGTCACAATACCAGGGGTGCAAATAATAATTACTGCTATTCATTTAATTGCAGAGAAATGCCGGCTGCTCTTGTATGTAGCATTATTATAGGACAGCTTTACTATTCATACTGTAGCTTAGAGTTGATTAAGGAGAAGCCCCCTCTGTCCATACAGTTTACAGACCAGATTCACAATTCCTTATGACATGGTTCTTACTTATTCCGAATGCGCAAGTACCCAGAGCGATTGTACTATGCCAACATGGCGTTTACACATCGGAATGCACTATGAACGATTCTCTGATAGTGTGTCAACCCATCATGTGTACAGTGTGTATGCATGGTGGTCAGAGGGAGGTATTACATCGTATGATCCACCGTATGATTACCAATGAGTCCCTTGTGCGCAAAAGTTAAAGTAGGGTTCAACCAACGTACGTGTGAGGGAAGGGTGTGGGTCATTGGAAAGAGAGGCAAAAGGGCCATTTTCTACAAGCCAATATCATCTGTTATTGATTGCTCTTGCCATGCCTAGGACAAGGAATCGAACATCCCCAACACGAATACACAGAGACGAGAGAGAGGTGAGTATTTAGCCAACCCCAACCCTGATCCTAATTTCCACCTTAACCCCTCCTTACATTACCCTAACCCTCCGTTCTCCGCAGCTTAACTCTAAGACTCCCATCCTCACAGGCTAACCCTAAAACTCCCTGCAGCCTAACCCTAAGACTCCCCTACCCACAGCCTGACCCTAAGACTCACCTCTCCGCAGCCTAACCCTAAGACTCCCCTCCCCGCAGCCTGACCCTAGGACTCCCCTACCCACAGCCTGACCCTAAGACTCCCCTACCCACAGCCTGACCCTAAGACTCCCCTCTTTGCAGCCTGACCCTAAGACTCCCCTCCCCGCAGCCTGACCCTAAGACTCCCCTACTCACAGCCTGACCCTAAGACTCCCCTACTCACAGCCTGAGACTGAATGTATAAGGCTTGTTATATGAAGGAAATTTTTTTACCTAATTAAAGATCCATTGGGAGCCATGTAACAACACGTTTATTACCTATCCACAGGATACTCACCGCGCTGATATTTTTCTGCGTGTTTCTTACTCTTTCCATCTCCGGTGTTTCTCTCACAGCGGTGCCAGCTCCTAATCCTTTTTTATAAAGTACCTGAGGGCCAAGAATGAGTAACATTGTACTGGTGTTGTACAAATGCTTTATAACCATTCCCCAATGCCTGAAAGCTTCATATAATACCCCCTCACTCTACATGATGGCGGCTTGTAGCATGTACAGCAATCAGTGCTCAGGTGCCAGAAGTAATGGTTCCCAGTCACTTTCCTGCATCATGAGGCTGGGTGACAGTGACATATTAATTGTACTTGAGTTCATTTCTACCTAGCCAATTGCATGATATTATCCAATGTTAATTTCTATCAGTATGACAAACAGTGTCTATAATTGGCTGAGTGGGTAAGCCAAGCAGGCCTTTCTCTCCCAATTCTCCCAGAGGGCATTTACTTGGAACAAGTTGGGTGCGATAATGAGGAAATTGGTGTTATCAAGCATTGTCCCATCCACTATACTAACTTAATAATGCATTGTCGCACCCTTGGATCATACCAATTGTCCAATCATTACCCTATCATAGACCTCATTTACAACCTCTTCCCTTTTAACAATTACAATCAAGGCAGTAAATGGCGGACAGGATGGTACAGAGGCAGGTGTGACGGAGCTCAGCTTGCACTGCAGTCAGTATGGAGAGAGGGGATAAGCACATAAGACAGAACACATTCCCTGTTATACTCACAGAGCTTATGCTTTTTTGAACACTTTTAACCCTTTCTATTTCAGGGGTATCTGCCACAGTGGAATACGAAGAGAGCATTTTTTCTGCTTCATCTTTGTATCTTTTCTACAAAACAAAAAAAAACTGAATGAGGAAAAAAAAATACCAAGTAAATGAGGTGACATGGGACAGGATCCAGGGTTTAAAGGTAAGGGAAAATCAGGTGGAAAGTTACACCTGGGCAGAACCATGTTGATTTTTAGAGGGAATTAAATAAATTTAATTCTTTGCGCATAGGGAAAATACTTTGGGCCAGATTTACTTAGCTGCGGGTTTGGAAAAGTGGAGATGTTGCCCATAGCAACCAATCAAATTCTAGATTTCATTTAAATATTACATAATAGAGAATGTCAGCTAGAATCTGATTGGTTGCTATGGGCAACATCTCCACTTTTCCAAACCGCAGCTTAGTAAATCTGGCTCTTTGTTTTTGCTTATCACACACAGAGAGGTAGATCCAGACCTCCGCGCTTGTTACATTACATAGCGTAGCGTATTTACACTAGCGTTCCTTCTAAGCACTCCCCTTGCATGTACGTACTTAGGCCGTTTTATGCCTACTGGCTACCTTAACTTTACACAGCGTAGCTACTGACGTACGTATAGGCCTCGCGTACTTACAAGCCTAAGCACGCCCATACTGTACGATGTAAATGCCTGACCCCGCTTCCGAAGCGTAATTACGGGTGTCGTATGGCTGTCACGCCCCTTCGTCCATAGTTACGCTACTGATACGTGACTGGGACGTACGCTCTGAGTTACGTGGCATAACATCTGCCTCGCGCATGCGCAGTAAATACTAATGTGCGATTTTACGTCAGTGGCTTTTTTGGAGATGATAAAAGGAGATTAAAAATCTGAGGGCCCGATTCAATTGAGGTAAAAGCGTTCGCTGGCGTATTTTTAACGCAATTTTTTGCAAAATAACGGGCGGTATTTTTTTTTGCTATTCAATTATTTTGCAGCGTTAAAAATACGCCTTTTTTTACACCCTATGAGAGGTGCGGATTTTTAACGATGCCCCGACAGGTATCAGCATGCCCATGGATGCCAGGGGCCTCTGCGCAGGTGTCTTGGTAAAAAAAACAAAACTTTTTTGTACATCGCAACTATGCCCGGCGCTAATGGCAGTCATTGGCCAGTGTCTGAAATGTCGTGAGAACGATATTTCAGACACTGGCCAATGACAGTGAACCTGTCATTAGCGCCAGGCATTTCCTGCTAGAAGGAAGTGAGTTGCGACGTTCAAAAAAGTTTTTTTTTTTTAAATTGCGTTAAATTTCTCCTTCGCTGCCTGCTCTTTTTTCGCTATGATAAAAAAAAGATTGAATTAGCGTATTTTTTACGCTAAATGGCCGGCAATAGCGTAGTATTTTTTCCATCGCAACATTTTTTTAAATAACGCCGCCAATTGAATCAGGCCCTGAGTTTTTTCACATTTTATGACAATCATAGGCTGAAATTAGAATATTGTATGTCACCGATCACGTTTCGGAGTCTAGAGGATCTAGACGAAAAATTGTGAAGATTTTCGGGGATTTCATGCCATTTTTGATAATGTCTATGGTCACCTTTAGAATTCCTGTTCTAGGGTATTGACTTTCAGTATTTAAAAGTGTTTAAAACTAATTTTTTATGTATTACAGTACACCAGCTTTATCAGAGTAAGAAATATCTTTAGCCATTAGATGGCAGTACAGCTATAAGAATATTTGTTATGTTAAAATAACAATCTCTCTTCAGATGAATCATCAGGGTTTCCAAAGAAACACAAAAAGATAATTGCATCTGGAAAAACGGAAGAATATTTCTACTGTCCATAGATATGGAAATACTCAAGGCACAAGATAATGGTGAACCATGAGAAAAGCAATGTTTTACATTGTCACGTAAAGAGAGAATGTTAACAAGTATATAGAATTGTATTGGTAATATATGAATAAAGCAATGCAGAAATTGAATATTTCTCCCACACTCACTTTGGTTAAAGGTCTTCAGTGTAAAAGAAAAACAATAGTTCTTGCTGTATATTTTACAAATGTATTTATCTTTAAAGATTTACTTTAGAAATTCATACTTAAATGCAAAGTTACAACCGTAACAAAGGAAACCATTAAAACCCAAATACAAATAAATGACCCAATATAGGGGCGCTCATTGTTTAACTTTAGGACCACGTCAGCAGAAAAGCCTTTATAGTGGCTGGTATCTTATCATGTATTTGCAAATGTGTGTAACTAATATGTCTGCAGGTTAGCTACTGGTTCATATTGGGCATTTTAGTATTATTTTTCTGTATAGATTACCTCTGCTTTCCATGTACATGTTTATCAATCTATAAATTGGCAAACCCTCCAACATGACCCATTCCATTAGGTACAATCAATCCGCTCCTGAACTTCCAACTGTCACTCACCTGGATTAAATGAATTAACTGATATATCAAAAACTATGTCCCTTCAACGAAGGTGTGACCATAGTAACTGACAGTTGGAAACTGAGGAGCAGAGTATTTTGTGCCTAATGGAATGGGTCATGTTGGAGGGTATTAATTGGTTTCATAAAAACCTGTAAATAAATAAATAATGCAACCACCATTTTGAGTAGAACTGTGGTAACAGTTGGGTGACATAAAATGGCGTCCTAGGCACAGGTAACGAAACAGAAGTGACTGAAGCCAATATTTAAATAAAAATACTGCAATGTTACTTACCTGACTGGCAATCTCAGAGGCTTTTTTAGCTCTCTGCACCTCAGGAAGGTCTGGGCCCACCTGCATTCCCTTGCCTTTGATTTCAGTTTCTAGATCTTTCTTATATCCTTTCTGAAACGAAAATAGCATCATTAAAAGTGGTATACAACCATTGTAAAATGATCAACAATCGCTTCTTTCCCTTGGCGGTTGTTATGTCGACAGTCAAAACTTTGACAGCTGAGTATTATATAGTATATATATATATTATTTCATTTCTGACATTTTTACAAGCCGCCTGCATTACATTAAGTTTACAGATGTTACAAACAATTACTAGCATAGGGCTGGATCCAGACTTAAGTAAGTGCTTGAAATTAGTTACTAAACCATGTTGATTGCAGGGGAGTCATATTTCATCTGTTGCAAACAGTATTAGAGATGAGAGGTGACGTTTCCTATCCCAAGTCTAAATAACAGTGTTATAGTAACGCTGGTCAGTGTCTGTGTGCAGTAAGCAATTCAAAGATATACCACCCCCTGCAAAGAATTAACTTGACTCCCCCTGCAATCAACATGGTTTAGCCCAGGAGTAACTCATTTCAAGCACTTACTTAAGTCTGGATCCAGCCCATAATACTCAACTGTCCATTTTTTGACCTGTTGACATTTTGACTGTCAACATTTCATAGCAGACCCCCTCACTCACATGCAGTACAATACAAGGATAAAATTACATCAGAGTTGCTGACTTTTAAAAGCTTCACTCCCTTGATTATCAATTACCCCTTTCGGGGTTTCATAGGGATGGGGGTGCGGCTTAATGATGCAATTGCGTCATCAAGTCCCTCCCTGTCCCTAGCAACACTAGTAAACTAGTGTTGCCAGGCAGGGGGGCATGACTTGAGGCCGTGGTTTCATGGAAATCGTGAGCCTCAAGTCCCTTGCAGGAGATTTGAAGAACTGCCCAAATTTCGTGAGTCTCCCGGACATTCCGGGATACTCGGCCACTATGCAATACATTTATTTTATAAGGAAATCACTTCGGCATGCACAGACAGATCATGCATTATAGATTTACATGTGCACTGAACTCAAGGGAATTTATAGTATTCTGGACCCACCTGGCTCACAAATTCAGAAACCCTCTTGACACGTTGGATTTCGGGGGTGTCAGCTCCCACTTGCATCCCCTTTCCTTTTATCTCTGTATCCAAGTCTTTCTTATATTCTTTCTTTTCAGAAAACACAAACAAATATGAACAATACATTTGAAAGTGAATTTCCAATCCATGACCATAAGGCGCAGTCTATTATTTAGAGAAGGGTACTCAGGCCAGGTCTAGTGGTATTCAGGGCAACTGGGCAAGCTTGTCAGGGCTAAATGGATTATGTAATAAATGTACTTTAAAACCACTGCAAAATAGTGTGTGTGTGTGTGTGTATGTGTGTGTTTATGTGTGTGTGTGTGTGTCAGATTCAGCGAACACTCAGCAGTGTCGGTCTGCTGGAGAAACTCAGGAATGTCCCAGCTAAGACTGTTCTCTGGACTCCAGATTCGCAACTTCATTAGGGGGTTTGTGGGTGCAGCCTATGCCAGGTGACACCATCAGAGGGGCTGACAGTGGTGACAATCCAGTATTTTGGTGTCCAGAGTTCAGAGGATAGAATCTAGCTCTCCTAAGCAACATCATTTCTGGGAATAGTATTTCTTGAATTAGAACACAGTGCCTGGGCCAATGCATTATTAGCAGCAGTGAACCAGGCACTGTTCATATTACACTGTGCCTGGCCGCAGCTCAAATCAGCATGTCGCTCAGTGTCATTCACAGAGAAGTGAGTTTACCACGGAGAAGTGAAAACAGAGAAGACAGCAAAGGTAGGGGAACGATGAAACGTTATGTTAAAATAATTTGGGGGCAGTGGACCAGAGAGAAAGAGGAGTTAGATAGATACAGGGGGAGAGAGAGACATGTATGTGTGTATTGTGTGTGTGTGTGTTCATTGTGTGTATGTGTGTTGATGTGTGTGTGTGTGTGTGTGTGTGTGTGTGTGTGTCTGCATGATCTGCAAAGTGGTACTTGTCTGGATTTCTTAACCACTGATTTAGACCTTACAAGAACTTATGGCAAAACAGCTGCATTGCAACAAATAGAAAAAGGTCATTTAATGGAGTTTGTAAAGAGAAAAAGCGAAAAGTTGGCAAGATTCTATATATAATTTGACATTTACATTACAAAATGACAGCTAGATTGGTTGCTACATGTAACATCTCCACTTTTGTTCTTTAGTAGCTTCAATAAATATACCACTTTATGTTGATTTTCCTTTGCCTGCATTCGTGATGCAGACAACTAGCGTAGCAACTACTGTTGGTGCCTGAAATGTGACAGCTGTGGAACCTATAAGTAGGGGAGTCCCTAAAATGGGTGTGGGTCAGCAGTCAGACTGGCTGGCAGTTCCGAAATGGCTCTGAAAGCAATTGCTCCCACCCTGCCGAGGACAAGCAATCGATCATCCCCAGGATGAATTTGCAGCAGTGGTATTTATCTAACCCTTATGCTAATCCTCACAATAACCCTCCCCTTCCATTACCCTAACCTAAGAGTCCCTTCCCCGCAGCCTGATCCTAAGACTCCCTTCCCCACAGCTTGACCCTAGGACTCCCTTCCCCACAGCCTGACCCTAGGACTCCCTTCCCCAAAGCCTGACCCTAAAACTCCCTTCCCCGTAGCCTGACTCTAGGACTCCCTTCCCCACAGCCTGACCCTAAAACGCCCTTCCCCATAGCCTGACCCTAAAACTCCCTTCCCTGCAGCCTAACCCTAAAACACCCTTCCCCACAGCATGACCCTAGGACTTCCATCCCTGCAGCCTGACCATAAAACTCTCTTCCCCGCAGCCTGACCCTAAGACTCCCTTTGTCCCTTGTACACTCCGGTGCGACGAGTCTGTGGTGGGTGTGCAGCAGGTGTTCTGTTTGTCTGTCAGGTGAGCCAGGTTTTGGAAAGCCAATGAATGGTAAGTATGCTGAAAAATTAATTTGCATACTTACCCATTTATAAGGAAAGTCTTCTAATTAGGGATATTTTCAAAATACAGGTGGAAAATGAGCTTTCGGCTGCCTGTATATCAAAATATATTGAATATAATTTTCTTTGCAGAGAATGGGTCTCCCTAAAATGGCTGCCTCCGCAGTCACCATGTTTTGGTTTCCTCTGAGGCCCCGCTGTTGTCTCAGAAGAACCAAAGCATAACAAGCACTGTTCCTTTAGGAGCAGAACAGGAGCAGCAGACATGGGAGCAGGGACCAGAGCGACAATTATATTTGTTATGGGGGCCTATAATTTTAAGAGCCACCCCCCCACCACCATTTACTGGAGATCATTGGTTATCAGGAAACTGATTAGTCACAAGCACATTTTCCAAGTTATTCACATGAACATATTGGGCATTACAAATATAATATTGGACATGTTCAAATAAAGCTACAGTATTATCACTTCAACCCCAATTTCATTTCATTCATCCCCATTTTGTGTAGAAATTCATGGGGGGGCAAAACACAGTCTTCTGCCCCCCCAACAGAAATCAAGGTAACTTCCTCCCCTGTTCCGGCTGCACCCCTCGTTCCGCCATACATAGAGAACCGCTGGACGCACTAAAACCATATCCAGACGTCATGCGTTGTGATGCGTAAGCGAGAATTCTGGGCATGCGCATTAATGAATGACAAGTGATCTATGCATCCAAGATTGCGTAAATCACCTGTTTTTCTTAAGTGTGAATCCCGCCCATTATCATTATATTATCATCATCGTTATTATTATTATTGTCATTGTAATATCAAATTATAATATTTCTATTAACATCATTGTTTAGCTGCAGTGTTCTTGTCATTAGCCAGAGAGCATTGTTCTTTTCAACGCTTGCTCTATGCCTCAGAGTGTAATTTGCTTGGATTTTAAACATAAGTAATTTGAGTCCATTAGTATAATTACAGTAATTATATTTGCATTTTATATAAGTATTATGAATAGAATAAAATTATGACAATTATTACCATGACCTGGGTAACCTCATACAACACGCAATAATGTATTTTATTTCCAAGCTGTTATTTCATAAATGGGGTATATGAGGACAGGAAACCAGAGATAGTATTTCAGTGCTGCTCATGAGTGCACAGTACAGAAATATGGAACACATTTAATTGCACAGATAAAGAATATTATTAACTATATTACATGGGAAAAGTTTTGTACGTATCAGTCACTCTGATACACTTTGTGGTGCAGATTAAACCAATGAAATCTAATGTCTGCTTAATAACACTAAACTGGATCAAGGCCATAGAAGCCTTCATGTGGGCTTGATGATGTCATTTATGCCAATTGTGTCTGAGGCCCCACCCCCTGACCATCAATGCCATTTTTCTTAGTATTACTAGGGAAGGGGCGGGGCTTGCTGACAAGCCCACTGTGGGAGATTTGCCAGCTCTCCCGGGATACCGGAAGAACTGCCTGAATTTCGAGGCAACCCTGAGTAACACGATGGAAAAGAATGATGGGTAAAAAAAGCAAGATGGAAAATAATTGCAGATGGTGGGAAATGGACAAAGTAGCAGTAAATCGCTGTCTCCTAAAACATGTTCCTGTTAACATAAGATTAATCAATCATTTAAAGGAAACCACAATTTCCTTGTAATATTAATATTTTATTATGCTTCTAAACAGGAAAAGCAGACATGTAGCCTATAGCAACCAATCAGATTCTAAATAGCATCTAGTACAGACTTAGGCAATTTGTGGCTGTTCAGTTATAATGACAGGCCCAGCATATCCTTACAGCATAGCTGCGATGCGTACAGATATAGGTAAGAACACAGGTCCCAACCCCGAAAGTGGGCCAACATCAGCCCCACCCTGGATCCACTCAAACTCCACCCAGTGTCACCCACAAATGGTCAACATTCTGCAAGCTTCCCCATGAATCCCACCTCTATTGTAGACAGTGAATATGGCTTTTCCTGTATATAAGAATTGGGTGGGTGGGGATGTAGAGAGTGTAGCATATGGTGCAACACTCAGATTTAACCATTAACCGATCACCGTTCTCCAGCACAGACACCGTGAGCAGAGCGGAGTAGATAGCGGCCAGTGAAGAAGCAGGAATAAGGTAAGGAACGCGTTTGTTTTGTCTATAGCTTTTTTAATGATTTCAACAATGACACAGTTAACCTTGTGGTATTGGCTGTATCGTTGTCAAGTGTGTTATTGTCACCATAGCAATAGCCATAGCAATCCTAACCATATGTAAACAGCATAAAATGAGCATGACCAACATGCAAAAGCAGTCATACAAGACACATTGGGAGATGGCCCGGTCTAAGGGAGATCACATGAAGATAAAGGCTTAAACGGTTTTTTACCTCGCACAATTACTACCAACTAAATAACAGGGATGTGGTTTGTCTGTACAATGGTCCATTTTCCGACTATTGTACAGCAGCTGTATTGCGACAGTCTCCATTTTAGAAAGCGGAGGTGCTGCCACTCCTGGAGTTTGCGAATATTTCTGGTAAGTGTTTTCACCTAACCCTATCCTTAACGCTTTCCTAACCCTCCGTTTCAGACAGCCTAACCTTAACCTTCCCCTTCTTCAGCCCTAACCCTATCGCTCCATGTCCCAAAGTCTAACCCTAACCCTTCATGTCCTGCAGCCTAACCCTAACCTTCCATGTCCCGCAGCCTAACATTAACCTTACCCATAAGCCATAACCCTAACGTTATAACTACCACAGCCACCACTGTCTGACCCTGACCTTATACCCAGGGCCAGCACGATGCAGTAAGCGGGGTAAGTGGTGCGGGTGGGCGCCAGGCTACACAGGCGCTCACACCCCCGCTCCCCACTCCGCAGCACCGGTGTCTGCTTCCATGGATGCAGCTGTTAAACATTGCAAGGTGATCTCCCCATTCTGGGGAGAGCGCCTTACAATGTTAAACAGCGGCACTTAATCACACTGGCATGACCTATGGTCAGATCAGCGTCATTCACTTCAAGGCCTTCCGCTTAGGAGAGCAGAAGACTGAAGGTGGAAAAACTGCAGAGATAAGTAACATGATGGATGGGGGGCTGGAGAGACATTGGGGTAGATCCTGAACAACGTTTGCTTTACGTTTGTTCGCGTAGCGAATTTTCGCGTACGTAAATTCGCTACGCTACCCTTAACACACCCCCTGCACGGACGTATTTTGTGAAAATACGCTACCCAAACCCTACCTTAACTTTTCCAGACGTAACCCAATACGTTCGCTAGCGGGCGTACAGACTACGCGAACGTACGCAGCTTAGCACGCCCATACTGTACACTTTAAATACCCCCCCCCGCCTACTTCACGTAATTCGCACGTAATCTTCTCTAACGTAATTTTGGCACGCCCACACGTAATTACTTACGTTCGCAATACGTGAATTCTCCTTACGTTAGAAAATACGCTACGCGAATGTGCGTATTTTCTGCGGTGCGCATGCGCAGTACGCTCTAAACTGCGAATTTACGTGTATACCACACGTAAATTCGCAGAAAAACGTACAGCAGGATCTGCCCCATTATTGGTAATACTGAGGGCCGGAGACATGATGGTGGATCCTGGGGGTGACTGGAGACACTTTATGGAGAATACTGAGGGGCTGGAGATGTGATGGAGGAGACTGGGGGGCTGGAGATACATGATAGGGGTACTGGAGACACTTGATGGAGGATGCTGGGGTGCTGGAGACATGATGGGGAATACTGGGAGGCTGGAGATACATGATGGAAGACTATATACACATGGGATGCTATGGGGCTGGACACTTGATGCAGAATGCTAAAGGGTTGGAGACACGAAGAGGAAATACTGGAGGGCTGGAGGCATGATGGTTAATACTGAGGGGCTGGAGACATGATGGGGAATATTGAGAGGTTGGATACGAATGATGGGGGATACTGGGGGGCTGGAGACATGATGGGAATACTAGGGAGACTGAAGAGACATGAAGGATACTGGGGGCTGGAGATATGGGGATACTGGGGATCTGAAGATACATGATGGGGGATAATAGGGGGCTGGAGACAAGATGGGGGATACTTGGGGGCTGAAGAGATGATGGGGATATTGTGGGCTGGAGAGACATTATGGGGGATACTGGGAGCTGGGGAGACGAATGATTAAAATATATAGTCATTATTGTTTGGCTGTTTATAAAGGAATTGTATATGACTAGACTAGAAAACTGTCTGTACTTAGTGGTCACTATGATTTACTTTATTTCATTATTGTTATAAGATTGTTTTTATGATGCTTACTATAATCTAGGATGGTTACAGGTGTTAAATTTTAAACAGAAGGGCGCTCATTTTAAATTTGCAGGGGGGCGCCGAACACCCGCCGGCATTCAGCTTACGCCTGTAATATTGCTGGAATAGGGCCGAACAGACCGGCAACGGCATTCTAATAAATAAAAAATAACAAACAAAAACCCTATATTATAAAAAGCTGCGGAGTCTCTTGTTACCTGACTGACGATTTCAGTTGCCCGTTTGGCGCGGATCATGTCCGGGATATCTGCACTGATCTCCATGCCCTTCCCTTTAATGTCATTCTCAAAGTCCTTGCGGTACTCTTTCTTATAGAAGACACAACACACCTCCAGTTACATTATTTCCATCCATAGGGATCACACATTTCAATGCTTCGCTTTTTTTGCAGGCACTTACCTCATTTAAGATTTGGGCGGCATTCTTCACCCTTATTAGATCAGGCGTATCTTCCAGAACAGTCAGACCCTTTCCTTTGACTCCTTCCTCCAAGTCTTTCCGATATTCTTTCTGCGGATGAAAATATAGATACAATATTTCAAACATTAAACACATTACAATACACTTGCATGGAAAATAATATCAGATGACTAAAACTAAGTTCATTTACTGTGATGACATAAGGGCTGTATTCACACCTAAGAAGCTTCGGCTTCTTATGTGCGTAGATCAACGAAATGACCTACTACGTATGCACAGTAGGTCATTTACACAATCCATGTACCAGTTAGACACGTAGATTGCCTCCGTGCGGTCTTCAAAGTTTAGTTAGAAGGAGGCAGCCTAATGCCGCTGCGGGGAGTGCTTAGTTAGTTAGAAGTGGGAGGGATTAAGATTAGCCAGGGAGGGCGGGGGCAGAGGCATTCTCCGTGCCTAATGCCGCTGCGGGGAGTGCTTAGTTAGTTAGAAGTGGGAGGGATTATATCTAGCCGGGGAGGGCGGGGGCAGAGGCATTCTCCGTGCCTAATGCCGCTGCGGGGAGTGCTTAGTTAGTTAGAAGTGGGAGGGATTAAGATTAGCCAGGGAGGGCGGGGGCAGAGGCATTCTCCGTGCCTAATGCCGCTGCGGGGAGTGCTTAGTTAGTTAGAAGTGGGAGGGATTATATCTAGCCGGGGAGGGCGGGGGCAGAGGCATTCTCCGTGCCTAATGCCGCTGCGGGGAGTGCTTAGTTAGTTAGAAGTGGGAGGGATTATATCTAGCCGGGGAGGGCGGGGGCAGAGGCATTCTCCGTGCCTAATGCCGCTGCGGGGAGTGCTTAGTTAGTTAGAAGTGGGAGGGATTATATCTAGCCGGGGAGGGCGGGGGCAGAGGCATTCTCCGTGCCTAATGCCGCTGCGGGGAGTGCTTAGTTAGTTAGAAGTGGGAGGGATTATATCTAGCCGGGGAGGGCGGGGGCAAGTTCCCCCGGCCACAGGGTTGTAACTGCCCTAACCCCGCCCTCCCTCCCTCATTTATTTACCTTCCCCTGCCTTCCTTCCGTAAGGGTTGCGTAGATACGGTGAGGAACGGCCCCCTCGCCGTAACTATGCAACAGTTAGGAACATCCAATCCTAAGCAACATCTGACCGGTGCATGTGTAGAATGGCAGAAATGCAGTTCTTACGCATACGGCCGCCGTAACTAGTGCGGTGGCCGTAGCTCTGGATCAACCCCAATAGCGTGGGGTGGGGCTTGATGGCGTGATTCATCACGCATCATCAAAACTGCTGTTCACAGGGTTACTAAAGATGGGGCAGGACTTGGGGGCAGATCCAGAACAACGCTTTTGTATTTACTGCGCATGCGCACGACAGATGATACGCTACATCACGTAATGTAACTCTGAGCGTATGTGCCATTCACGTATCTGCTACGTAAATTTACGTTAGCCAAAAGTACGCCTAAATTACGCAATGTAGGCGGGGGTTTGCATTTAAATTGTACAGTATGGGCGTGCTTAGCTGCGTAAGTCCGCGTTGCCTATACGTACGTGTGCAGCCGTGAGCGGTTACCCTGTCAAAAGTTAAGGTAGGGTTTGAAAAGCGGAAATCGGTCAAAGTACGTACATTCAAGGGGAGTGCCTAGGGGAGTGTATAGAAGGTACACACGCGGAAATACGCTACGCCAGTAAACGGATTGCAAGCGGAGTTCTGGATCTACCCCTTGATGTCCCCTACCCCACCCATCTCTTGTAACGATCAGGGACTGATACAATGATTTCCAGGAGATTTGCTAACTCTCCCGGGATTACGGGAGAAACGCCCAAATTTCAGTCTCCTGGAAATCCCAGCAGAGCCGGCAACTATGTGTAAAGATGCTTTGATTTTTTATTTTGGTCTATATTTTGCTGGAAACCTTTTGGTCCCTGTTACATAATGTGAGACATTTACAAAAATCACTATGTAATTTAAACATTCATATCTACAAATGTAATATGTGTCATAAAGGTGTTCTCTTATTACTGATTTTACATATAAAGTGCCCTGAAGAAACATGTAGAGTAATATAAGGTAGAGATTATTTAAGTGACTGTTTCTAAAGTGCTGGAGGGCTTGACTTGTAAGTGAATTTCTACTTTTCCATTATTCATATTTGAGAGAGCAGTTGTGACATCCTCAGCATGTCCACGTATTAAACACTTACTGAATGACTCATGTTATACAAAAAAAAAGATATTTTAGCTGAACACGTAGACGGTGTTGCTATATTTGACATGTATTGTCACCTCTATCAGCTGCCACAGGCTACAGTATCCCACATATTGCTTTGTTACCACAAATGTCCCTAGTCATATAAAGGCTTCATGCCCTCAAGAAAAACTAATTTAACCAATGGTAGTTCATTGTAGGTGGAGCAACAGAAACACCACCAGTTATACTAATTATACTAACAGTCTGACTCAAGCCTAACACACTGTATCAAATAAGCAAGTTATGCAGGACCGGATCCAGAGTTAATAAGGTTATGCCACACACGCACGCAAGGCGTGCAAGTGGCCTGATTTGACTGGAGGATGCATGCGCCCGGCAGATGTTACGCTAGTGCTATGATAGTATGGAACTTAGTTCTAAGTGGGAGGGGTGAAGCATGCTAATTGTACAGTGTGGGAGGGGGCTCCTACACCGGTGCGGATCAGCGGTCATATGAACCGCTGATCCGCATGCTTTACTTAAGGCAGGCTTATGGCAGTGTAAGCTGCCAAAAAGCCCATACAAGAGAGGGGCGTGACAGACAGGGGGCCGTTGGAGTCTGGATCCGTATTCTACACCAGAGGTTCTAAACTTTATTTAGGTTCTTGAGGCTCTCTCAATTTAATAATATTTAAATCAGGACACAAATACTTAATGAATGTGTAGCGAAAATACATATATTTAGATTTTATTAATGATTTTTCAAGTACAATAACAAGTTATAGCAAAGCAAAAGAGATATAAGGTCACAGGTACAAGGTCACATCAGTATTGTACTTTCTCTCCCTACGGCTTCAGGCCGACCATGAGCCAGTCATTTATCCATGTCTCTGCGCACACTTTGGGAACCGCTGCCTGACTTTTACTCTAGTTATAAGGTCTGGGTCTGTTTTTTTATACTAGTCACCATGAGTGAAGTTTTTGGCATTTGTACTATTGCCCAAAACATAAAATATGAAATATTGACCACTATACGACCACGAAAGACATTATCTCCTCGGCCGAGGACAAACACAAGGGTTTTCGGGCAATGTGGTTCTACTGGCTGGACAATAAAGAGAGCCCAGATTACCGAACTGTGCAGCATCTAAACAGTCCACCCAACCTTAAAATAGCCTTACTCCATCACATCTACAACTACTCATCCCATAATTTGTACTTAATACTTCATAAGAATACAAAGTTTGGACTAACACGCACACATACACACACCCACATTCTCTTACACACACACACACACACACACTCACTCACTCCGGCCTCTACCATCTTCCCCCCTTTCCTATAAACCCCCTTATGAGAACCTGAAACTTAATCTAATTATTGGTATTTGTTTTCATGACAATCGCCTATTGATATCAATTATTATTGTGAAACAACTTTATCACCTATATCCTAAGCACTATGGGCCAGATCCAGACCTACATATGTGAGCAATTTTACGCTAGGCGCTGACGTAAATTCGCACATTAGTATGTACTGCGCATGCGCATGGCAGATGTTACGCAACATAACTCAGAGCGTACATTTAAGTCACGTATCAGCAGCGTAACTACGCATGAAGGGGCTTGCCAGATACGACACCCGTAATTACGCTTCGGGGCAGGGTGAGGCATTTAAATAGTATAGTATGGGCGTGCTTAAGCAGTTAGGTACGTGTGGCCTATACGTACTTCAGTACTTACGCTGTGTAAAGTTAAGGTAGGGTTTGGCCAGCGTAAAACTGCCAAAGTACACACATGCAAGGGAAGTGCCGAGGGGAGTGCTTAGAAAGTACGCTCGCGATGAAACGTTTCAAGCACGTAGGGCTGGATCAACCCCTATGTTTGTAATAAGCACACTTATGTTTCTCCTGTTATCTGGAATATGCATGTTTTTGTTAATGTTCTCTCATAAATAAAGAATTTACTAAATAAATAAGAAATATTATGAGATGATTATGGACGGGATCCGGATGGGTGTTTTCCAATCGCTAGGATCATTAAACACCCGTGTTTTGCATGTGCATGAACACTCTATGAGAGTGGCGTTCATATCAGGATCCGCACAATCCAGAGATGCGATTTAGTTTTTACAAGTGGCTTTCATAAGCAGGGCAGGTGTAAGTGTAAGGAGGAGGGGCTCAGCATTTAAATTATACAGTATGGGCGTACTAACCACACACCACAATATCCATACTTCTGATCCGTCCCCATTTTAAATGATGATAAATCAGATATCTTAAAGTAGGGCCCCCCCCTTAGAACTCTGTAGGTTCGAAAGGAGTCTCCAATGTGCTCACATGGAAGGTGGCATCCAGAGGGGATTCTTTACTGGATAATATTTGGAGCCCACCTAGGTCCTGTATTACTATTACATAGGAGACTAGCCGATACAACATGTGACAGCCTACCTCACTCAGTAGGTTTGTAGCATTCTTTGCATTAAGGAAAGTTGGTGTGAGGTCTAGATCGATGGACGCTTTTCCTTTCATTGCTTTTTCAAAATCCATGCGGTATAATTTCTGTCAAGTAAGAACGTCATAATATAAAACGGAGTAGACTTATATTGGCTGAACAACAAGATAGACAGCACAGAAGTTGTGTCTCCTACAACATTCCACCGACCTCACTCTGATATTTCTGAGCTTCCTTTGAAACAAAATATGACGGGGTGTCAACAAATTCAAGCTGCGATTTTCCCTTTGATTTTTCATAATTTTCCTTGTACTTGACCTTTGGAAGAAGATAAAATGTCCAATAAAATGACAGAATTATTTCAGCAATATAATTGTCCTGATTCATTTCATATATTGAATAAATTCAAAGAATAAAATCCAAGTCTAACTAACGAAGACTCAAGTATCACTGTGATAATCAGGTGACCAGCCAAATATATCTGATTGGTCCAGTCATTACATATAAAGATTTGTTGGAATTCAAGTCCACAAACGTTCTTGACAATATTCAAATAATTCCGACAGTCCCAAAAGATCCAACCCTATGAGGATCATCTTAGGGCATTGGGAGGAATTCCGCAATTATCAGCCAGCCATTATGCAATCTACCCAGCAGTCGCAGTAATATATTGGATGCCAATGAGCTTTACTGTCTAAAAATCTCGCCAGCGAATTAATATAATAATATGGTTTCCAGGAGGATTGCATAGTAGCCACACACTGGCCAATGTTGTACCTAATAGTGTATCGACGGGATTGATTTTTGGACCGTTTTGTCGATATTTTGACAAATGAATCATACCACACACTATACAATAATTGGGCTGATAAGTTGATAATCGGCAAGTTTTACTGCAAGTAGTATTTAAGACACTCACTTACCTGACTCTGGCGGATAGCATTTTCCTTATGATGAATTTGCTCTGCTGTATCTAACGTAAAATGGTAATTTCCCTTATTTTCCTCAAATTGTTTCCTATATGTGTTCTGAAAGACAGAAAACCTTGCTCTTTAACAGTTTTAATCTGTTTACTCAATCAATTAAATTCTTTATTGTCCAATTACTTTTTTAATGCTCAATTAAAATAAACAAACGCTGTACATAAATCCTCATAACATGTAAATGTGAGCATATTGTTTTTTATTAATAGAAAGTGAGGTATTTTCATATCACTATTATGTAGTCATAGAGGTTGTAGCCCATGAATTCACTGTACACAAACCTGTCATCTGCATCGTCCTATTATTCAAATTCTAAAGCTCTAAATAATGGGAACACTTTGTCTAAATGACATAACCAATTTTACAATACACGTTCTATTTTTGATGTGACCGGATTCCACAGCGATTCCACTTTATCTGATCACGGGATAGCCTTGATGTCATTGGCTACATTCGTACTTGCCAACTTTTTATTTCTTCCTTCTGGGAGCCAATTCTTTATTCCTTACAACACTGAGGTATGAAGGCACATATATATATGATATAGTTCATAGGATGTAAATAAGCACTAGCTTAGAATGCAATAGCTCTATTTACTAAGGCGTGATGACTTAGTCTTCATGCGATTATCGCATGAAATCGTAGTGATCTCTTTTTACAAAGCATGCATCGCCATGGGAAACTGCTGTTTCTATGGTGATCGATGCTCAGTGCATATTTCACTGCCAGCCCGTTCTACTGAATGCAGGCTGGCCCTTCATGATATTTACAAAGGGTCAAAGCAGAGTTCCTCACTCCACTCCCACACTTCAAAGACTGCTATCTGAAGATGTCATACTGAAAGGAATTCCAGGGTTCTCCCCATATTCCTCCCTTTTCCTCTCCCTAATAGCTGCTATTAGGGAGAGGAAAAGGGAGGTATATGGGAAGATCGCTAGAATATATATATATGGATTAATGTATTTAATATATGGGTGTGCGTATGTAGGCGTTGCTACGATTTATTTTTTTATTGAGTTTACTTTTTTATTGTTTATTTTCTATAAAAATGTAAAGTTTCAGTTTTAAAATAAAAACATAATAGCAACAGATACGTGTACACACACACGCAAATATCAATTTATATATATTATTACACTAGAATCACTAATGGTGTCCCTTGTATATATGAACAAAGGTCACCACTGATGACTGCAGTGGGCAAAAATAAATAAAATAATAATAAAAAAAAAACAACTTACCTGACCGTCTTGGACGACCACCTGAGAATATTTCTTAGACCCAAAAGGCTCACACCACGCATGCCATTGCGCATGCGCCACCCGGTGGCTGAAGTGGGGGATGTAGTTGTCGTTAGAAAGGGTTAGTTTAGTAAGTGAGGCAGCTTAATTTTGGTTGAACCATTCCCAAATGCATTTTAAAAATGAAATACTACATTTTGGAACAGGTACCATGTTGAATGACCCATTTTTGGCAAGATATCCGTTCTGGTTAGGGTTAGGCTGCAGAACAGGAAGGGTTAGGGTAAGGCTCTGGAAAAAGGGAGAGTTAAGGTTAGGCTGCAGAATGAGGATGGTTAGGTTGTGGGAATGGTTAGGGTTAGGTTGCCGGAATGGTTAGGGTTAGGTAGCGGGAATGGTTAGGGTTAGGTTGCGGGAATGGTTAGGGTTAGGTTGTGGGAATGGTCAGGGTTAGGTTGCTGGAATGGTTAGGTTGTGGGAATGGTTAGGATCAGGTTGCGGGAATGTTTAGGGTTAGATTGTGGGAATGGTTAGGGTTAGGTTGTGGGAATGGTTAGGGTTAGGTTGCGGGAATGGTTAGGGTTAGGTTGCGGGAGTGGTTAGGGTTAGGTTGTGGGAATGATCAGGGTTAGGTTGCTGGAATGGTTAGGGTTAGGTTGTGGGAATGATCAGGGTTAGGGTTAGGTTGCGGAAACGGTTAGGGTTAGGTTGTGGGAATGGTTAGGGTAAGGTTGTGGGAATGGTTAGGGTTAGATTGTGGGAATGGTTAGGGTTAGGTTGCTGGAATGGTTAGGGTTAGGTTGTGGGAATGGTTAGGGTAAGGTTGTGGGAATGGTTAGGGTTAGATTGTGGGAATGGTTAGGGTTAGGTTGCTGGAATGGTTAGGGTTAGGTTGTGGGAATGGTTAGGGTAAGGTTGTGGGAATGGTTAGGGTTAGATTGTGGGAATGGTTAGGGTTAGGTTGTGGGAATGGTTAGGGTTAGGTTGTGGGAATGGTTAGGGTTAGGTTGTGGGAATGGTTAGGGTTAGGTTGTGGGAATGGTTAGGGTTAGGTTGTGGGAATGGTTAGGGTTAGGTTGTGGGAATGGTTAGGGTTAGGTTGTGGGAATGGTTAGGGTTAGGTTGTGGGAATGGTTAGGGTTAGGTTGTGGGAATGGTTAGGGTTAGGTTGTGGGAATGGTTAGGGTTAGGTTGTGGGAATGGTTAGGGTGGGAATGGTTAGGGTTAGGTTGTGGGAATGGTTAGGGTTAGGTTGCGGGAATGGTTAGGGTTAGGTTGCGGGAATGGTCAGAGTTAGGGTTAGGTTGCGGGAATGGTCAGGGTTAGGGTTAGGTTGCGGGAATGGTTAGGGTTAGGGTTAGGTTGCTGAATGGGTTAAGAAAACTTACCCTTCGCTGCTTCACTTTAAAAACCGTGCGTTCGTAGGAGCCATCCATTTTGAGGGAAACCCATTGAAAGCCTCTATCCTAAGGAACCAGATCCGTGCTGGAAGCCTTATGTGTGTGCATGCAATGTATGGAAATGGAAATGTTTACAGCACGCAGAGTGAGAAAAACGCACACATTTCTTATATCTGCATCCAGTCCAACTATCTTAACTGACAGCTGCTGACCGGTGCCAATGCTGAAACAGCCTGGGGCAGTTATTCTGTGCATACGTGGAGCAGCCGCCTGTCTGTACATGTGCAGGGTGGTCGCTCTATGCAGTAAGGATCTGAATCCACACAGTACAACCACATCATCGCACATGTGCCGGTGCTGCCACCCCTGCTGGTGTCTTTGGGGTATATTTACTAAAGTTGCTTTTTGCAAGCGATTTAAAATTGTTCAGTCTCGCTGATTTTACCGCGATTTTTTAGTTAAAATCACGATATTCACTAACTTATGATTTTTACCCGCGAATTAAAATCCCTGTCAATGCATCGATTTTTCAAGGGGTAAATCGCTGTGCTTTTCTATAGAAAAATTGCTATCGCTTTATGTTTAAAAAAAAAACAAAACCAAGCGCAGCATGTTTGGAATGCTTAGCATGGCTGCGCTGATAAAGCTACTAAGCATTCCAAACATGCTGCGCTTGCCTTTGGAACATAGAAAAACACATGTCAAATATATTGTGGTGTTTTTCTGCTAGTGTGGGGCGCTTTCAATGAACACAAAAGGCGCTTTCATTTTCAGCGCTTTGCCGACGATCTAAAGGCGATTTAGTTAAATCACCTTTAGTGAATACAGCGATTAGTATTTTTGCTATGGCAAACATCTGGATGATTTTTGTCCAGCGATGTTTGCCTGGTCGATTTTGCAAAAGGCTAAAGTCCCGGGACTTTGGTCTTTTTTTGCAAATTTGACTTTAGTAAATATACCCCTCTGAGTATGACAACTGAAAATATTGAGAATGCACAGTATGCAGAATACACAGTGTCATCAGGCTTGCAGGACACTGTGAACACACAGACTGCGGGGAGTAAAATACTAAGCATCCTACCCACCTCACTCTGATATTTTTGAGCCTCCTTTGAAATACAGTAGGCTGGGGTGTCAACAAATTCCAGAAGAGACTTCCCCTTTAATTTTTCATATTCTTCTTTGTATTTCACCTGGACATTGAAAAAAATTAAAAGAAAAAAAAAACCTTTGAATAAAATAACATAAATAAAACGTCTTTCATAGCTCTCTCAGGTGGTGTTGAAATAGTCCCTTACCTGACTCTGAATTACAGCATTTTCTTTGTGATGGATTTGCTCTGCTGTATCTAACGTAAAATGGTAATTCCCCTTATTTTCCTCAAATTGTTTCTTGTACATGCTCTGGAAGACATAGGAAACGTTTTACAGTATGTTTATTATTATTGTTTATTTATTAGGCGCCATGCGGTGTCCGCAGCACCGTACAAAATACAACAACAAAATACAGCACAGACATACAGGGCAGGGATGGACAGCATAGTACATAATAAAATACAATATAAATATAAAAATATCACAAATATACAATAAAGTGAAGCAGGCACAGACAGCAAGGCAAAATGCGAGGAGGGGATAGAGCACAGTGAAAGGATGAAAGGGAGCCACCAGGAGGGGACAGAGAAAAAGGGTAGCAGAGGGGGACAAGAGGGTGCAAAGTGAGGGGGTGTAGTGGAGGACGGAACAACACTAGGAAGGAGGGCCCTGCTTACGTGAGCTAACACACTAAGTGGGAGGGATGAACTTACAGAAGACATAAGGAGGATGATGTATGAGTTATTAGAAATCTTTTTAGCTACATAACATGACAGAAACTAGCTGAAGGCTATGAAGCTGCCAGGCTCTGACCTTCTGAGGGGTCTGGGGACTTGTCCAAATCTACTGGGTCCCTTTGGCTCTGAGCTGAGACACAGCTAGACATTACAGGGTCATACATAATATTTTTGAAAGGGGACCTGCTGAAGCTGCCCTGTCCTTCCCCATCCAGTCCAACTGCTCTGTAATTTTAAGAGTAGAAGTGGTGAATTTACTGCAAATATACCAGTGTGTCCCCGTGTTCAGGGAGATGCTGATAGGCTTTGAAAGAGATGTTATTTATTCTAGACCATGGAATGTTACTCAACATTTTAGACAGGGAAGTAGAAAAAAAAAAAAAAAAAACAATAAATGTTTTTTCCTGTTTTGCGCTTTACTTAAATAAAGCCTAGTGTATAACTAGTTGGTAGGGTGACAATGTATTGGACATTGGAACTTGGAATCCTCCCACACTTAACCAAAATTCCACCAACCTCACTCTGATACTTCTGAGCCTCTTTTGAAATACAGTATAAAGGGGTGTCCACAAATTCAAGCATGCTTTTCCCCTTGGATTTTTCATAATCTTCTTTGTATTTGACCTGATGTAGACAGTACAATTATTATTAGCTGAATAACATAGCAGTATTCATTATATAAAAGTTTCTTTTTTGAAGAGATTAAAATTGGTCAATGACAAGATGATCCAGGTGGAACGATTTATTACCTGGCTCTGGATTACAGCATTTTCCTTGTGCTGAATCTGCTCTGCTGTATCTAAGGTAAAATGATAATTCCCTTTGTTCTCCTTAAATTGCTTCTTGTATGTGTTCTGAAAGGAAGTTTGTAAAATGTTTACATTCTGTCTTCATCTCTAAGAAATCACTTGTATTTTCTTTGTATGAGGAAGGGAAATTAATATACAATATTGCTTTTTAAACTATCTAAAATAAAAAGCACTGAAAAAAGATATTATTTTAAATAAAACCCAAATTTAATTAATGCACTGGGAAATAAAGAGAAGAAAGAAAGAAAGAAAGAAAGAAAGAAAGAAAGAAAGAAAGAAAGAGAAGAAAGAAAGAAAGAGAAGAAAGAGAAGAAAGAGAAGAAAGAGAAGAAAGAGAAGAAAGAAAGAAAGAGAAGAAAGAAAGAAAGAAAGAAAGAAAGAAAGAAAGAAAGAAAGAGAAGAAAGAGAAGAAAGAAAGAAAGAAAGAAAGAAGAAAGAAAGAAAGAAAGAAAGAAAGAAAGAGAAGAAAGAAAGAGAAGAAAGAAAGAGAAGAAAGAAAGAAAGAAAGAAAGAGAAGAAAGAAAGAAAGAAAGAAAGAAAGAAAGAAAGAAAGAAAGAAAGAAAGAAAGAAAGAAAGAAAGAAAGAAAGAAAGAAAGAAAGAAAGAAAGAAAGAAAGAAAGAAAGAAAGAAAGAAAGAAAGAAAGAAAGAAAGAAAGAAAGAAAGAAAGAAAGAAAGAAAGAAAGAAAGAAAGAAAGAAAGAAAGAAAGAAAGAAAGAAAGAAAGAAAGAAAGA
>WWET01001289.1:346174-361174 GCA_011038615.1 Limnodynastes dumerilii | reverse complement strand
AAAGAAAGAAAGAAAGAAAGAAAGAAAGAAAGAAAGAAAGAAAGAAAGAAAGAAAGAAAGAAAGAAAGAAAGAAAGAAAGAAAGAAAGAAAGAAAGAAAGAAAGAAAGAAAGAAAGAAAGAAAGAAAGAAAGAAAGAAAGAAAGAAAGAAAGAAAGAAAGAAAGAAAGAAAGAAAGAAAGAAAGAAAGAAAGAAAGAAAGAAAGAAAGAAAGAAAGAAAGAAAGAAAGAAAGAAAGAAAGAAAGAAAGAAAGAAAGAAAGAAAGAAAGAAAGAAAGAAAGAAAGAAAGAAAGAAAGAAAGAAAGAAAGAAAGAAAGAAAGAAAGAAAGAAAGAAAGAAAGAAAGAAAGAAAGAAAGAAAGAAAGAAAGAAAGAAAGAAAGAAAGAAAGAAAGAAAGAAAGAAAGAAAGAAAGAAAGAAAGAAAGAAAGAAAGAAAGAAAGAAAGAAAGAAAGAAAGAAAGAAAGAAAGAAAGAAAGAAAGAAAGAAAGAAAGAAAGAAAGAAAGAAAGAAAGAAAGAAAGAAAGAAAGAAAGAAAGAAAGAAAGAAAGAAAGAAAGAAAGAAAGAAAGAAAGAAAGAAAGAAAGAAAGAAAGAAAGAAAGAAAGAAAGAAAGAAAGAAAGAAAGAAAGAAAGAAAGAAAGAAAGAAAGAAAGAAAGAAAGAAAGAAAGAAAGAAAGAAAGAAAGAAAGAAAGAAAGAAAGAAAGAAAGAAAGAAAGAAAGAAAGAAAGAAAGAAAGAAAGAAAGAAAGAAAGAAAGAAAGAAAGAAAGAAAGAAAGAAAGAAAGAAAGAAAGAAAGAAAGAAAGAAAGAAAGAAAGAAAGAAAGAAAGAAAGAAAGAAAGAAAGAAAGAAAGAAAGAAAGAAAGAAAGAAAGAAAGAAAGAAAGAAAGAAAGAAAGAAAGAAAGAAAGAAAGAAAGAAAGAAAGAAAGAAAGAAAGAAAGAAAGAAAGAAAGAAAGAAAGAAAGAAAGAAAGAAAGAAAGAAAGAAAGAAAGAAAGAAAGAAAGAAAGAAAGAAAGAAAGAAAGAAAGAAAGAAAGAAAGAAAGAAAGAAAGAAAGAAAGAAAGAAAGAAAGAAAGAAAGAAAGAAAGAAAGAAAGAAAGAAAGAAAGAAAGAAAGAAAGAAAGAAAGAAAGAAAGAAAGAAAGAAAGAAAGAAAGAAAGAAAGAAAGAAAGAAAGAAAGAAAGAAAGAAAGAAAGAAAGAAAGAAAGAAAGAAAGAAAGAAAGAAAGAAAGAAAGAAAGAAAGAAAGAAAGAAAGAAAGAAAGAAAGAAAGAAAGAAAGAAAGAAAGAAAGAAAGAAAGAAAGAAAGAAAGAAAGAAAGAAAGAAAGAAAGAAAGAAAGAAAGAAAGAAAGAAAGAAAGAAAGAAAGAAAGAAAGAAAGAAAGAAAGATAGGATAGATAGATAGATAGATAGATATGAGATAGATAGATAGATAGATAGATAGATAGATAGATAGATAGATAGATAGATAGATAGATTATAAATAAAGCTGATGTCTGCTGACTGTTTGACATGAATTTCCAATGTACAAAAATAGATAGATAGATAGATAGATAGATATGAGATAGATAGATAGATAGATAGATAGATATGAGATAGATAGATAGATAGATAGATAGATAGATAGATAGATAGATAGATAGATAGATAGATTATAAATAAAGCTGATGTCTGCTGACTGTTTGACATGAATTTCCATAAAACTGTACAAATCTGTTCGGAAAGGGTGAGTGAGTGAGTGAGTGACTTTTTTACTTGATCATGCAATTGCTTGTAAAACAGTAAACTCCATTATGTAACCTATGTAACAATTCATTCTGTTCTTACATTGCTTTGTATCTTGCTGGCCTTCAGAGCATGCTCCATGTACAGCAAGTTTGGAAGATCTACAGACGAGTCATGTATTCTTTGTTTATCTTTCTTGTATTTTACCTGAAATATATAAATGGTAAGAAGCGGTGAGACACTAGGAACATGCACTATGCACTTCTAAAAGTATCCGCTGAAAAAAAAGTTGTTTGTCTATTATTGGTCATTATGGGCCGGAACCAGACCTATGTTTCATTTACGTTTCAACGTGTCGTGTAATTACCAGGCACTCCCCTCGCTCATATGTACTTTGGCTGTTTTATGCTTAAGCACGCCCATAATGTACGATTTAAATGGCTCACCCCGCCTCCGAAGCATAATTACAGGTGTCATATGGCTGGCCCGCCAATTCGTCCATAGTTACGCTGTTGATACTAGGCTGGTTCGTACACTCAGGGTTATGGGTCGCAATATCTGCCACGTGCATGCTCTGGATCTGGCCCAATGTAACTTCAATGATGATATCACATAGTCATAGAATTCAGTAAGCTTTATGTGCAATTATATTTGCGGCTATATAAACATTTTATGTTCTTCATTTAGCGTATGTTCTTCACCACCTGCTGGGAGGAAACATGAAACACCCCGAACCCTAAATTGAACCTAGGAGTAAAGTTTAGAAATGCTACTTATCATGTACAAGGATTGTTGCCTTATTATACTGGAATATAATAAATGACCACGTCTTTAACAAGTTCCTACCCACAATTCAAAGGTGCAGGAATTTTCCTGTAAACAGCTCACTCTTTAGTTTATTTCAGAGTTTATAATATATTGAGAGGTGATTTTCAACGCATTTCCCACCACAAGGGAAGGGTAAGAATAAGTCCACAATGCCATTAATAGCAGCATCTACCGGAGTTGTGGAGTCCGGATACCACAAGCTGCTCATATTCATTCATGAGGATTTGGGGTTATTTACCCACTAGCTGAATTTATGCAACCTATAAAAAAGAATCAGGATATTGTATATAGACTATAATCCTTCATTTAATTTAGTTTCTATTTGTGTTCTCGCCCCCCAAAAAAGACCACTGCGAAATAACATAAAACAATAACGAATTTACAGTATGAGGTGAAGAGAGGAGAATAGTGTGGTTGTTATAGTTATATAGTTATAGATAAAAGCTGTGGTCATGTATTAATATTCAAACTGTAAAAGTGTGTGCTGAAAAATGAATCATCTGCTGTAATTACCTTCTTATATAACCATATATATATAATTTCCTGCACCTTGTATGGTGCAAATGGTTGCATATTACAAATACTAAACTGATGTTCACCACATAGATAAAAGTGTAATTCCTTCCAAAAACCAGGTCCTTAATATATGGGACAAGATCATGATGCATTGATAGTATATCAACATTTAAGGATTCTGACTGTTTATTTAATCCCCCCCACTTGGTAAAGACTGTCATAGTTTAATACATGTTGAGTCCTTCTAACTTTACCATTATGAAATGTTATTTATTTAATGTTTATTGTTAATTAAAACTTTATATAGGTAACTTTGTAGGGGGAAAAAACACAGTAGTGTTACACATCATCAGTCAGGCTGTGGTGGTGCGTAATCCAGCCTTTTCCCTATGTGTTACCCATCCTCCAATCAGCTTGTCCTGAGTTGAGAGCTGATTGGGAGATGGACCTGTAAATAGCTAGCAGTGTATCCATGTTGGCAGTTATAGCGTTGCTCTCCTACGTTCTGCTCCATTACCTTGTGTTCCTGATCTGACTGTTTGATGGTGCCCTGTGTGTGTTCTCTCCTCGGACTCCCTTATCACTACCTTGACACCACGCTGGCTCCAATATTCAGCTTGCTGGCATTCCACGTTTAGGAGGATGCTTGTGCCTGAGTGTATCATCTACTTGCACTGTGTCTCAGGGTTTACCATCTCCCTGCAGTTTCTTGTGTATGTGATTAAGTGTATCATCTCCTCTCACTGTGTCTCAGGTTTACCATCTCCCTGCAGTATCTTGTGTATGTGCTCAAGTGTATCATCTCCTCTCACTGTGTCTCAGGTTTACCATCTCCCTGCAGTTTCTTGTGTATGTACATGAGTGTATCATCTCCTCTCACTGTGTCTCAGGTTTACCATCTCCCTGCAGTATCTTGTGTATGTACATGAGTGTATCATCTCCTCTCACTAGACCAAATCCAGAACCACGCATGCTTTACGTGCGTGTGGGGGTCCGTAGTTACGCACTCCCTGCTGTTACGTGTCCAGATTGCTACCTTAAGTTTTATGACTAGGTTCCCTGCCCCTGACCCCTCATTGACATGGCTTTCCCCACCTGTATGGCGAGGATACGACCATCGTAAATGAGGGGTCTGCCCCTTATGCGTACTTACTGTCATACGTAACTTAGTTACTGTCAGCACATACCACCGTATGCTATATTGGCTCTCTGTAAAATAGTAATGAATACGTACATCACTGGCCAGCACTGCTGCAGCTTGGGCCTGCTTGAACGATGCACTGTCTAATGGATTGTAGCAAGAAGTTTTCATTTCTTTCACAAACTGCTCCTTGTATTTTATCTGGTATCCATAAAAGAAAAGAAAATGACAATAACAATAGATCAAATATAGAATTATTAAATATGCAGCTTGCTCCTAATAAACCAAAATTACAATTAACATGGGTGTGGATTGCCGCTTAGACAATCTGTTGCAGTCTGCCCTGAGAAGAGATGGCCCTTGCCACTTAGTTACCTTAACCATCCCCAAACAGTAACACTCCCCTCTCCACAGCCTAACTCTAACCCTCCCCAAATCCTAACTCTCCACTCTCCACAGCTTAACTCTAACCCTCCCCTAACCCTAACTCTCCACAACCTAACCCTAACCCTTCCTTAACTCTAACTCTCCACAGCCTAACCCTAACCCTAATCATCAGCGTCCCACAGTCTCAACCTAACCAGAACAGGTGCCTTTTCGAAAATGGGCAATTTGAAGTGGTACCCATTCCGGAATGTAGATTTTCTTAGTTAAAATGTAGTCTCGGATGATAAAGTCGAAGGGAAGGGCTTAGGTATGCCGAGGGTGAGAAAAGGTTGAGGACCACTGCCCTAGATGACCTCCACTCTCAAACAAAGTCACACCATGAGCAATTTGGGATGCGACTGCTGGTCCGAACGTCCGGATTGAGACAATAGTACAGCTGCCAGCTCAATCGTGGCCGTATCATTGCCGAAATGCTTGGGAAATAAAAAATTGCTCTTGGGAATGAATACCTATTTTGACCCATTACCAAAAGCCACAGGCTGCAATAGCTGTGGCGGGCTGAGGTTAGGGCTCAAGAAGGGGAGGGTTAGGGTTAGAGTGAAGGGTTTACCTTTCGCCGTAGAAATCTTCACCTCTCCAGGACTTCCAGCACCGATGCTTTCGAGAATGGAGATTGCCAACAATTGCCAGCAGTTGCCATTTAACTGTCGCAAAAGAGACCCTTGTAGAGGCAAACCACAGCCGAGCAATGGCTCACAAATAAGGCTCTGAATTGCTTAGACCAGATTCAGTGGATATGATCCTTTTCTTTTATAATCCAATGAATATTGACAACACACAATATAATATAGGACCTGATTCACACTTAAGAAGGTTCTTAATTATACGCAACTAGTAGCAAGAAGACTCCCCTGACACATCCCCGGTTTTTAGCTGCTTAACTGACTTAAGAATGCCATAAGGATACCTGAACTTTAAGTTCGTAGTTGTGTGCGTAGGGCGTCTAATTAAGAATGTTTCTGTCTAACCATGCACAGATTTCCTCATTTAAATGCCTCCCTCCACCCAATCTTATCTTCCTTCTTAAGTTTTCCCAGCATGCTCCTTCTTTCTTAAGTCACTACGAACCTAGAAGAAATTGCTTTGTAAGGGTGATTAAGAGCCATCCCGTTCTTAATTCCTACGTCAATTGCATATATAAAGGTACTAAGCAAGCGCAGTATATCTTTTCTTAAATATATGGACCTAAAGAGCAGCATTTTCTTAACTGTGAATCAGATCCATATTTATTATATAATAAAGGTCTGCAGAAGACCTCATACATCATAGGGATTATGTATCACATATACATTATATGATATGTAAAACACCAGAATCAAGTTTTACCTGACTGCAGAGCTTTGACGCCTCTTTTGCATGCTCAAAATCTGGTCTTCCTATCACCATGGTCTCCCGGTTTAGTTCATCTTTGCCTTTCTTATAGTCAATCTACATGGTGAAAAAATTAGCGTTCAGAGACATCTCACCATATTAGAGCTAAAGTTCTGTATATGTGGGGCTATTGCAGTCTCTGCTGCCTTTAGCACCTTTATTTTATTAAGTAGTAAGATTTCAGGATAAAGAATCTGGTTTATAAGTTTCTCCTAGCGGATTTACCACAGGCCTCTAGCCTGCAAAATAAAATCTCACGATAGTTCTCATTAGTCAAGTCAGTGTTAACGTGGATTAATAGTAAAGACAATCTGCCACATACAGTACATAGATAAAAATACTGGTTAATTATTTTTATGTTAAAGCCTTGGCTGGTTACTTAGGACAAAGATGGAAAGCCTAAACCTTATTATGTCTCTTCAATTGGTCTCAATTAATGGTCTCCTGTTACCACCTTAAGTCATTTGGTGTAGGCATATATGAAGAACTGTCTATGTATTAAACAAGCTGTTAGAAATGTGAACAGAGGAGCTGGAGGTGGTGCTGGATTAAACCCTGTGGAGGCCCCTAGGCAGTCGAAGTCTCGGGGCCCCCTTTCTGCACCCCCTAGAGGGATAACATTGAACTAAGTGTTCTCCAGTTGGCCGCTTGATGCAGATGACCATCACTATTAAATATTAGGTCGCACTTGCATCAAAATTCTATTTAAAAACTGACTGCAGACAGAAGATGAGCTTTTAGGAGACAAAGTGGCGTATTCAGAGAACCCTGTTCACGGCGATATACGCGCATATTTTTATGTACGTTTCAACTGCACATGCGTAGTATTTTTTTTTAGGTACTTCACGTAGACTATGCGCGCGTAAGTGCCTCACGGACGGACTTGTGAATCGCACTTTGGCAAATACATACGGATCTGCAACGCAAAATTATGCACGTGAAAATTTTTATAAAAACGGGCGGGGGAAGGCATTTAAATGAAGGGATATGGGCGCTACTATCATGAATCGCACGTATGGAGGACACATACGCACGCAACTGCTCACGGAAAGTCACAAGTGGTCTATGGAAGTCAGCGAGAGCATGGCTGAGAGAGGGGAGTGTCATGGGTGTGAGGGGGTGTGGCCTGCACCGGTCGTGCGTATAATTGCGTTCCTTGATGGAAACGGTCCTCTAAACACGTAAAAACTGTGGTGTGACTCTGATGTCAATGGTTTATGTATGTTAATTTGTTAATGGGTATATTACATTAATAAGGTATATTCTATACAGAGTCTTTAATGTAAAGTTTTATTTGCTTTGAGTTGATTATTTTTTCTGTCTCTTGGAAATAATTTAGGAAAGCTTCATTGGATTTTTTTTTATGTGAGGGCCCTAAAAGGTCCAGGGACCCATAGGCTGGTGCCTATTTGATAATCCATCAATGACTGGGGGCTATTGATTTTTTTTTTTTTACATATACAAACTATTTTTGTTAAACTCCTGTTATCAGTAGGTTAAAGGAGACAGTAAAACAGGGTTATTATAAAATGATTACATTGCTAATGAGCTTTGAAATCTCTGTGGCCTTCTGTATGTCTGGACGGTCCATCATCTCTGTATATCTGTGTAGGTTCAGAGCATCTTTTTTATAGGACACCTGCAACAAAACAAAAAGTTATCTCCACAAAAGAAAAACAATAACAAACAAAAAAAAGTATTTCTGCTTGAGTGAAGTTTTGTTTTTGTTTTTTAATAATATTAATCTACTCTCTCTTTAGAAATCCATGAGTCCTGGGGCCAGATTTACTAAGCTGTGGGTTTGGAAAAGTGGAGATGTTACCCATAGCAACCAATCAGATTCTAGCTGACATTTTCTAGTATGTAATAGGAAAGTGAGAGCTAGAATCTGATTGGCTGCTATAGGTAACATCTCCACTTTTCCAAACACCCAGTTTAGCAAATCTGGCTGGCTTCTTTAAGAATTCTTATTCAGGAAGTAAGGAATGCCCCAAAATAAGTCTAGTACAAGAAATAATAAGTAGAGAGCAAATAATAGTGGGTCATTGAGGATACTGAGGCAGATGAGTGATAAACATGCAGCAGACAAGACCAGAAGCCCTGTGCATAGTAGGATAGAGCTAGGGAGGATCAGGTAGGTGCAGCAGATGAGGCAGTAGGTGCAGTAGTAGACAGAGAACACAAGGAATGAGGGCCCTTACTGTACAAGAGAAGAAAAAGTATAATATGAGACCGGATCCAGATCTAAGTGTGATTCCCACAAGCATGGATTTCCTAAAGTCTGCACGCTAGAGGCTAGTGCCCTCACATGACACTCCCCTGCGACGTGTGGACTTCAATTTCTGAATCCTTAACTTCTCCACAAGCATAGGCTAAAGTCCACATCGGCATGAACGGAACTGCCAAACACTGCCCATTCTGTATCATTGAAATACCTCCTCCGCCCGATTAGCTTGTATCAGTATAGACTGTATTCATGCATATAGTCATGTGGAGAAACAGCACTCCCTGTCTGTCAGACTTTTAATCTTGTGGAATAGCTTTCCGTACGCAAAGACATCCGCTATGGAACATCTGCCACGCACATGCGCTGTTCTCCCTTTTTGGCCATCTTACGCAAAACGCTTACATAAATTCGCTAACCTTATTAGTGCAGGATCAGGGCCCTGGTGTCAAGGTGTGAAGATTTAGGAGCAGAGCTGGTAAGCCTGCACAAAATGTCCTATACCATTTTAAAACTCACCACCAATAATGAAATATTGCTGCTCCGCAAAAGAAAGTGGAGATGTTGCCTACAGAATGTCAGTTAAAATCTGATTGGTTGCTATGGGCAACATCTCCACTTTTTCAAACCCGCAGCTTATTAAATCTGGCCCAAGCACTTGCAAGTTTGCAGAGGTGGACCAGAGCAAATTGACTGGTTAATCTCATAAATAGCCGCCTCTTTAAGACTGGTTCTTTTATTGCTTAATTAATTGTATTTTCATTTCCTCTATAAATCCACCTTGACATATAACCTCTAATTAGATTAAAATATGTCATAGACAAATGTTCTCTTCTTCTGGCATGGAGTGATGCGAAGCAAAAATAGCTTCATCTGTTTCATCCCATTCATGCTGCTTTGTCCCAGCACATGTTCACACCTCCCCACATCGGATCACATAATATATTCTCTGTTACAGCAGCGTCACATTTTCATGCACACTGACACATTACACTAGTGCAAGAGATCCTTTCACTTCAAATATTTATCATGAATATAAAATCAATTCCGATCTTTAATATTTTATTCCAGCCTGGACATTAAAGGTTAACATAATATTATTTCACATTTAATTTTTGCCCAATTATGAATGTTTTTTTTGCTAATTAAAATATAAAAGAACCAGTCATCACTATTCCAAATCTCATTACACTTCTTTCCAGACGTAGAAAAAAAAATAATTTTAATTGCTATGGGCCAGATCCCGAGCTATGTGCGGCAGCGTATTTACGCTAGTCGATGACGTCAAATCGGCTATTTGTATTTACTGCGCATGCACATGGAAGATATTACGCCACGCAACTCCTAACGTACGTACCATCAGGGTAAATACGAACGAAGGGGCAGAGCCATCAATACGACTCCGGTAAAAACGCTTTGGAGGCGGAGTCAGGCCTTTAAAGTAGACATTATGGGCTGGGTTGGGCCGTCATGTACTTAAATCCATTACGTACGTCAGTAGTTACGCTAGGAAATGTTAAGGTGGAGTTTACGTACAACTGAGGGGACCGAGTAGGGGAGTGCATAGAAATGACACTAGGGTAAATACACTATGCGATCTAACGTAACTAGCCCGTGGCTTTGGATTTACCCCTGTATGAGTACACATATAGCAAATGGATTGGGACTCACAGGAGGTGCCTTGACGCTGGGCAGGTGAGCTTAACCCAATATAGCTATATTATGACCTAAACCTCCTTTTTATGTATGTGCTGACACATAGGGCTCTATTTACTATCTAAATTTTCCGGCGATAATGGGTGTTTTAACACTAAAACGCTCATTATCACCTGAAAATTAACATTTAAAAATTTACTAAACTGCATTCGCCATGGAAATCATCTGTTTCCATGGCGATGCACAAACACTTCATAAGGCTTCGGCGGCCCGTTGATCTTAACAGGTGCCGAAGCAGTATTACAATGTACTATCCCTCAATGCCGAAATTCTTACTCGGCACCAAGGGAAAAAATAACGCCATCTGAGGGTGGCGTTAGTGACTTCATGCCAGCAATCTCCCCATATTCCCCCCTTTTCCTCCCCCTAATAGCCGTTAAGGGGGAGGAAAAGTGGGGTATGTGTGGGGAGACCGCTGATATGAAGTAGGATGCGGTCATTAAACAAAAAAAACAAAAAAAAATTGTTGGTTTTTTTTTTAAACCAAAAAAATAAATAACAACATTAAAAACAGTAAAATAATATTACACAAAAACAAAACTCACCTGTCTGGGAGACGCGCCTGACTTAGAAGATTCCAGCCCCGATATGAAGACCCTGCGCATGCGCAGTGGGTTTTCATATTTGGGCTGAAATTTTCTAAGTGCGGCTGTGAAGTCTCTGCTCATGCGCAGGCACTTCATTCGATATGAAGTGCCTGCGATGCGGGCACAGCACTTCGAGGGACTTCGAGGGACCTCGGCGTAGGGGTGAGCTTTGGTAAATTTTAAAGGGGAAGCTGCCAGGCTCGAACACAGGCGAGCCTGGAGCAGCTTCCTTTCGGGGGATTTTTTATTTTTATTTTTTTTGTAAATATAACCCATAGTGTTATATAATGTCTGTATGGAGCACCAGACCTGTCTTTTGTTCCGGGATCAGAGGTGCTAAAACAGGAAGGCGAAACACCCCCCATTCCCCTCAAACATATCAGAGAGTAGCAGAGAGCAAAGGGAATCTTTGTGTGCTATGATCATATGAACAGGTGCATTACTGTGTGGCGTGATCATGTGAACTATGAGGCACATAAAATGAGGAGTCCATCACATCCGTCTAACAGCATGATGCCTTATTGTGCTTCACTGGGGAAAAAAGTGTTCAGAGTTCTCATACATAAAATCTGCCACATGCATGCACCGTGCGTTCCCACAGCCCTACTTACACACGCTGCACTAGTCAACTATCGAATGGTTCCAGTTCATTGTTATAAAACATATTAAAGATTACTAGTGACTAATCACATGTTCACTGCTAATAACTAAATATCCACTTGCTTTATGATTGCTTCCCCCCACCTCATTATTACACAGGTTATGTACTTTTTATTATAAGCAGGGCTGGTGCGATGCACTCCGCGGGGGAATGCAGCGCACCCAGGCGCCATGCTGGAGAGGCGCCACCGCTAATCCCCCTGCTTCTCAGAGCTGACATTTAGCCAGATCTGTGACAACTATGAGAGCCAACGCCGGTCCTCAATACAGAGGCACCAATCTGTGCTGTAGGTAGATGCTAGATCCAAGTGGTCTAAAGCAGTGTTCCCCAACCTCAGTCCTCAGGGACCACTAACAGTGCATGTTTTTCAGGTGTCACTGCTGGAGCACAGGTGTGTTCATTACTAACTGTCACATTTTAAAAGCTCCACAGGTGCTGCTCATTATATCACTTGTGATTCTTTAAGGAAACCTAGAAAATATGGACTGTTAGTGGTCCCTGAGGACTGAGGTTGGGGAACACTGGTCTAAAGGACCACTGCTGATGTCTAGCCCATGTGACCAGTCACCTGATCAGAGGGAGGAGTCAGTGTTTCCTGTGTTTTCCTGTCCCGACCACAACGGTGTGATTATAATATTTATAAACGAGGAGGGTGCACATTTATTTTTTGCAGGGGGGCCCCAGACATGCTAGCACTGGCCCTGATTATAAGGTCAAGGGCCAGATTTACTGAGCTGCAGGAAAGAAAAATATAGAGATGAGATGTTGCCAATAGTAAACCAATCAGCTTCCAGCTGACATTATCTAGTATGTAATAGGAAAGTCAGAGCTAGAATCTGATTGGCTGCTTTAGGCAACATCTCTTCTTTTCCTTTCCTTTCCTGCAGCTTAGTAAATCTGGCCCCAAGTTTCAAAAATGCATTTTTCCACAATTCTTATGTATTGACCTGTGGAAGAGGGGAGACTACATAAACCAGGATAATTACTCACATTACTCTGGAATTTATTGACTTCTTTTGCATGTTTCATTTCAGGAGGCTCCAGCATTTGTGCATAAGTTGATTTCCCTTTTTCTGCATCATATTTTTGCTTGTACAGGACCTGAACACAAAAAAGCAACATAACAGCATTAACCAGATGAGCCCAGATTCACACTTAATAACGTAATATGCAGGCCGTGTGCGTCTCTTGGAGATTTCGGTCCGGATTCACAGTTACGTAGTTTTCGTCTTACTTACGTTGTTTTAAGACTGCACTTACGCAATCTACGTACAGAAATGGAACGTAGATAGTGTAAATAAGCTACTATGCATGCGTAGTAGCTCAATTCTTAAAACAACATACGTAAGATGAAAACCACGTAACTGTGAATCCAGAAAATTATCTTTGCCAAAATGATACTTCATTTTTATAGTGACAATATAAAAAGTGCTTCTTTTATGGAAGTACTGTCGTTGTCTGTGCGTCATTTTTCTTTAGCAGATGGGGATTCCTGTGAAATGGGGCTGCCACACTTGTCTCCAGCATTGTAAATTAATGTAGCATATACAATAAAAAAAAACCCTCCCCGTGTCAGATTTCAGAGGACCATAGACAAAGCATCTGCTGCAATGGATCACTAAGAACCAACAGACTTTTCTGCAATAGGAGAACCTTAGACAAGAGCTTGACACAGCCAGGTACTAAAGCGTGATTTACCACTTTCCCAGAGACATCTGGGACTTCTGGGACTTGTACTTGACATATCGATTTTAACAGTCACTGTATTGAATGTCATGATTCTATAGCACTTCACACAGCAATATTTTCAAGTATGGAGATGTGGATAACCAATTGATTAGAGCTCATAACATGCGTGGCTCACTGAGCAAATACACAAGGCTAAAGACCTTCGACTCATGGGCAGAAACTTTCTAGGAAGGCTGGTTGCTAGGTGAGTGGGTTTGGGTAAATGCTCCATGGGACTCTTTCTGATTACAGGGAAAGGTTGATGTTTACTAAGGCATATTGTCATCTCCCCCATGCACAGACGCCATGTACAGCACCTATGAGGCTGTTAAGAGAGCATGACTGAATTAGTCATAGATGAGGGAGAGCCTAGAGGGCGTTTTCCGACCTGCTCCTATCAGACACCCCTTCTTTGCATCCTGTGCAAGTACATGTTCCCAGAGACTTGAACAGGACAAAATCCAGTATAATGATTGGATAAGTCTGTATCTGGCTTAATGTTAGCAAATGCATCAGAACTAAGTAGCATTCAGGCTTCGGACCTGATTCACACTTAAGAGTTAGTTAGGTGCGGGCAGATGCGCATCTAACTCACTCTTCCGTACATACGGACATTACCTCTCCCCGCCCTCTCCAGCTAATCTAAATTCCTTCCCTCTCCCATTTCTTCCTAAAAACGCTGCGAGACAGCATAACGCCACCTCTTTGAAACTAAATTACTGCGTGTGGGCTTTAAAGACAGCACTTATGCTATCTACGTACTGATCTGCTACGTAGATAGCGTAAAGACCTACGTTATCTACGTATCTTTTCCTTACGTAGATTGCGTAAATGCGGCCCGATCTGGAAACGGATCTGTGAATACAGCCCAGGGATGGTATATAAGCCTAGGGTAGGTGCAAGAAGTGTTGCTGCTACAAGGCCCCGAGGAGAGAAGGGAGCCATGGCAGCCACTCCCCCTACACTGTAAGAAAGCTGTCAGAAGCTGACAGCTTAAAATAGCACTCGGCACTCCATGTATGAATGCTGAGCAGTGTAGTGATACATATACTCATACATGGAGCGCCGAGTGCTGTTTCACGCTGTTCACGCCTGCCTCCACCCATCCAGACCCAAGCCCCACCTCCTTGCTCTGGGGCCCGAGTCTGTCACCTGATAAAGAGATTTCTTTAGATTTTCTTCGGGGGTGGGTCCCCATAGCGAACAGCCCTATTTTGATAGGGCCGTTCGCTCCCAGCCGGTTCCAAACAGGCTGGGATATCGATTGCTTAGGCCTCGATGAGGCATAGCAATCGATCCCCGGAGCGCCGAACACTGAGCTCCGAAACGGTAAGCAACCTCACTCCCTAAGATAAACTCATGACTTAGAAACTATTTGCTATAAATATAATTTACCAGCTCACAATAATTCAATAATTCTCACAAACATTTAAACAGTTAAAAAGTCTCACAAATTGAAATGTATAAATGGTCAAGCTAAAAGGGAAATTTAGCTCATGTCACAAAGCCAATATTACCAGTGTAAAATCTAGTTTTTGGGATTTTGCCTTAAAAACATGGGCGTCAAATGCAGTAACAAAGGTCCTTCTGTTAGAAAGTCTGCAGTATGCTGACTAACATTGCCAACCGTCTTTTAGTGTACGGTGGTGAAATTTAATAGGTTGGTCCACAACAAATAGGAACCAGAACCGAACCATAGGAAAATGCTAATATTTCCTTATAATATCCTATAAGTAATGAAATGCAATTCAGTATGTACAAGTAATTCATGCACTATAATTTTGATTACATAACACAGTAGGAAGCTATTGCCAAAACAATTCCCTTTCCAGTCAAAATCCCACCCCCTGCTACAGTGTCAGTGTAATTTTTAGGCATGCTCGGAAATGTTTAAGAGAATTTTTCCAAAGATCTACTACAAGAATAAGAGAAACTTCTTAAAGGATTAAAAAAAAATAATAATAAAATAAAATAAAAAGAGTGAGAGAGAGGAAGAGAGGGACAGAGAGAGAGAGAGAGAGGGACAGAGAGTGAGAGAGAGAGAGAGGGAGAGGGA
>WWET01001289.1:287251-303313 GCA_011038615.1 Limnodynastes dumerilii | reverse complement strand
GGGAAATTAGTTCCGTACAATAGGATTTGCGAGGAAGGGGCTGTGTTTCCCCTCTGCCTGCCAAGGTGGGCGGGGGGAAGCATGTAAATTGTACAGAAAGGGAGGGATTAGGTAGTTATGAGTGGATGAGCGGTCGGGCAGAACGCTGATCTGTTTGTGTGACATAACACTGCATTATGGCAGAGTAAGTCACACAGGACCAGATTCACAGGTCCAAATAAGATAAGTAGGTATCTGCATCTAACTAAAAGCAGTCTTTAAAGCCACCCACATGACCCCAGTACGTAGATTGCATAAATAACCTACTACGCACTACATAGGTTTATTCGTAAAACTCCATACCTAAGAAGCCAGAGCTTGTTAGGTGTGAACATGACCCACAATCTCTGTACGCGAGAGAGAAGTGACGGGGGAGTTCACTCCCCTCTTTTGTCGGGACTTTAAGATCCCACTTGACCCCAGTTCTCCTGGAATACCCGGAGAAAGCCCTGAATTTCTGGAGTTTCCCAGATATTCCAGGAGAGTCTCAAAGTATGGCATGAAAGAGATGTCAGTATCTCAAGTGTTTAAGCCTGGGGTAGTTATCACCCTTAATCAGGACCTGAGGGAACCAGTGCTATTTCCCGAAAGATAACGTTACTATGGTAGAAACCAGCCCACTGCTCAGAGCAGTGTCGGCTGAACACTCACCCATTCATGATTTCCCTTGAAGTCCTTTTGGATGATAGATCACAGAGACTTCATATCATACCTTCCAACATGACCTCTTCCAATAGGTACACAATACTCCGCTCCTGAGTTTCCATCTGTCACTCACCTAGATGTATTGAATAAACTACTGTCTTTAACAAATGTGGTTTCCATAGTGACTGACAGTTGGAAGCTCAGGAGCAGAGTGTTTTGTACCTAATGGAATGGGTCATGTTGGAGGGTCTGCCATATTGAAACTCAGATCCTGGAGTCCTGACACTGGGCTGTGTCTGTTACACAGAACTGTGTCCTCATTGTACACCATTTTACTGTAGACTGCTTGTGATAACTGGTAATTGTGTCACAGAGAGAGTGAAGAATAACAAAATTATTTTGGATAAAGGGCGTTATCCACTTTAGTAACCAAAGCTGTCTATGCTTAACTACACCTAAAAATAGCTAGATTTATATATATAGAGAGAGAGAGAGGTTATTGTGCACAGCACTGTTTCATAGGAAATGCCATTGCCTGGTTGTTATATAGAAAAATGCTCTAAGGAGCACCATGGAGGACAGTGATATGCTGTTATGTTGTTGGTGATTGTTGGTCAGCTACAGGAAGACCAGACCCGGTTTGTCTACGTGTGCTCAGTGTATATGTATTGTTTATGTATAATATATAGGTGTGCGCTTGTATTTGTAACATATTTATGTGTGTTTATCGTATTAATAGGTCTCGCATGTTCCTGTCTGACCTTCTTCATACCATTTACGGTGGATGCGGCGATGGTCGTAACATCTACAATGATACAGTTGACACCATTCTATATTTATGAAAATAGACATGTATATTATTGCCAGGTGCACCAAGTCTCCAGCTATATGTTTGACATTGTGCCCAGTCATAAGTCAAACATAAATAAAATGAATATATAAATAAAGTCTTTACCCTGTCCCAGCTCCTGCTCATGTTTCTCTCCCTGCTCTGTCCCATGGCTCCTTGTTCTCTCCTCCACTTCGTTGCTTCCCCTACTATTTCTGGTTCTCTCCCTAGATCCTTTGCTTACCTTGCCCTCTCTCTTGCTCCTGTGTCTCTCTCCGCTCTGCCCCTGCTGCTCATTCTTATCTCCTCCACTCCTTTGCTTAACTTGTCCTTGCTCCTGACCTGTGTCTCCCTGCTATTTCCCCAATGCTCCTGGTTCTCTCCTCTAGTCTTTTCCTTCCCTGCTCCTGTGTATCTCTCTGCTCTGTCTTCACTGCTCCTTGTTCTCTCCTCCAATCCTTTGCTTATCTTGTCTCTTCTCCAGGTTCTAAGTCTTCCTGCTCTTTTTCCATAGCTCCTGATTTTCTCCTCCATTCCTTTTCTTCCCTGCTTTTCCTAGGTCTCCCCTCTACTCCTTTCTTTCCCTGCTGCTCATGCGTCTTTCCCTGCTCAGTACCTGCTGCTTCTGGGTCTCTCCTCTTCTCCTTTTCTTATCTTGTCCCCACTCCTGCATCTCTGACTGCTATGTCTTTAGTCTTTCCTCCACTCCTTTGTTTACTTATCCCGCTCCTGTGTCTCTCCCCACCAAAGAACAGTGACCTCCTTCATACTGGTTATGGTTGCATGTGTGTTCCCTAGATGCATTTGAAAAAGTGGTATGGGCTGCGTGCAAGCTAAAAGCGCACACACAGTGCCTTTGTATTGCAAGCAAATACATTTAATCTTAATGCAGCTACATGGCCAAATATGTTGCGCAAGAATAGTGTAGTGCACTGTTATTGTATACTGTTATGAATAGTTTGACCATTTTATAATAATTTTTATTACTGTACTAGAAATGATGTAACACATGCACAATACACAGGCACCATACACAATACACATGCACAATACACATAAACTACCGACGACTGACTGTGGCACTCATTTAAGCACTCACTCAATAAAACACAGACAACTTTGTGGCATTTAAAAAGGGGCACAGATTTATTAATTATGAAATTAAACTATTAATTTGTAGAGAACGAGGGTGGCAAAATAGCCGGTGGGTAGTCAGCTGGAAAGGAGGCGGATCGCCAAATGGAGGACAGGAAGCCCCTGTCCTCGGCGCTCTGGAGGTATTGGTCAATTTAAGAACACACCCCTGTCATCCAGGAACCAGCCAGCCGGCGTAGCTTCCTGCTTCAGCACGTAGGGGTGTGTCTTCCCTGCACCTAACCTTATGCCCTGAACCTAGCGCCAAATGGTGCTGACAAACCCCACCAATACTGCCAAATCTATGCCCCAACTGAAAAGGAAAATCATGTTAACAAAACAACTCTAAATAAAGGGGGAGAGGGAGGGAAGAAATCTTCTAGAAGGAAGGAAAATGTCTGGCTAGGACTTATATAGACTAACTGCCCCACCCCTTATCCCACCCCCATAATGACCTAACCACCCTGAACCTAAACTACAATATCCATACTGCTTGCTGATGTATTTATGTTTATATTCTTTCTTGCCTATTTGGCAATCTCTCCCTACACACATGCACAATACACAATACACATGCACAATACACATGCACAATACACAATACAGCTGCAGCAATTTTTGACACTTTGCATTGTGTTTGAACTGTCACATTCTAACTCAAGGGTTTAAAATAAGTCATGGCAGGTCAGCCCCCTGGACTTAAACATGACCTGCAGATGGTGCAAATGTCTTTTTTGGATTTGTGGTTGGATTGGGTGCACTTGCTTGGGTCCCGCCCTTACTGTCCATTGACTAATCCCCTTCACCCCTTCCCTCATTAAACACGCCCCTCAGAACGCAAGACACAGCAGTTCAATTTGCACTCAGGTCTGAACCAGCCATGACTCGTGACTGTGCACTCTTCAGTTCTGAATATGTGCAGTAGAAAATCACGTAGAAAAACGCCACGCCAGATGGTGTAATATAACCTGTAGAATATTTAGTGCTGACAGGTAACGACATTCTGACTTACATATCACACCCCTTCATACACTCTATGAAGTAGATGTTTATTGAAAGAAAAAAACCAATCATATGAATTAGAGTCATTCTTATGCTGCGTTCACATTGCCACTGCCTAAAAAGCCAGCTTTTTAGGCAGTGGGCAAAATTTTGAAAAATTGAGCCTGGTGTGTTCACACTGCGCTGAAAACACCGGCTTTTTTTTTTTTTTTTACAAGCCGGCTGCTATTTAAATAGCCGGCTTTTCACCGCAGTGTGAACGGGTGAAGCCGGCTTTTAAAAAAGCCGGCAAAAACCCTTCTTTTTAGCCGGGTCTGAGACCCGGCTAAAGAGACCCGGCTTCACCGTTCACATTGCCAGAAAAAGCCGGGGTTTTCATGAAAGCCGGCAATTTCATGAAAACCCCGGCTTTTTCATGGTAATCTGAACGGGGTATTAATCTGTTATTTAGGTAGCACATAATTTGCTTTCATGGTAAACCAGGTTATAAAATGTACCTTTGGAAAGTGTGCAAATCTAGCGGCAAATGTCCATTACAGGGGAAACACAGGACAGAGCGGCTATGGAATGCAATTATAACTGCTCATTTAGCAAGTGACGCTATGTCACTAACAGACTTTTAGAATGTATATTCTACACTATTCATATTTACTATGAGTTGTAAACAAGATGAAAAGGTCAGTCACAGCCCAATAAAGTCACTCTATAAATCCCAACCAGGGAACTGCCCAACATATTATAAATATCTGATTTATTTTCATGTTATTTCCATTGTAAATCAGGAGTAACATTTATCATCCACATTACTTAATGAAACATGCAAAAGAATTCTTCTGCAACAAACTGATTGCATCCCATAAACATTTATGAACATTTCACCACCTTAATAAGTTTAACATTCAGTAGTAAAAGATCTTGGAGGCAGTCACCAGGAGAGAAAAGTATTTATTCTTTAATAATGTTGCAATCCTTTTACTCCTATTTTTTATAAATTGAGACCTAAAACTTTGTACTGAGGAGCCACAATTACTATTGATATCAAAATGAAGGAACAATTTTTGCACTTTTAATTATAAATACATTCCACTCAGCATATAGCATAATGGGCCTGATCCAGCGCTACGAAAATTCGCACGACGGGCGAATGCGAACGTACGCTCGGGCGTATCAACCTACACGCCCCTAGCACTCCCATAGTAAAGTCCCTGCTTACGGCGGCTATACCCTACACTGGGTACGACCGTCGGCCGTACGAAAATTCGCAGAAAATACGCTGAGAAAATACGCTTAGCACGCCCATACTGTACAATTTAAATGGCTATCCCCGCCTCCCTGTAGTAAAACGGGCGCCCAGCCGACCATCGTAAAAAAAATACGCCCAGCGAGCGAAAAATACGCTAACGATACGCCCGCTATTCGCTCATGACGCTCGGGCGACCGGAAGCTGTCATACTGGGCATGCGCATTGCGAATTTTTTGCCGAAAATTCGCATACGCTCGTCGTACGCTCGCTTGCGAGCGTTGCTCTGGATCAGGCCCAATGTCCAGGTCTGCCATATGACAGAAAGGGATTGCTCTCTTATTGAAGCTGTTCTCTTTGTATTTCTGCTCTCTCTACACTCTCTTTTCTAGGAGTCTAAATAAAAAGAGGAAAGAGCAGAAAAATGAAGAAAACATCTTTTTCTTCACATTTCAGTTTTTTCACCTCATTTCTAAGCAACGGTGGAGCTACCATTGCAGACCCTTCAACATGACCCATTCCATTAGGTGCAAAATAATCTGCTCCTCAGTGTCCAACTCTCAGTTACTATGGTAACCATTTTTGATAAAGAGGCAAGATATTTTTTTAAATATCAGTAAATTCATGTAAAACAGGTGAGTGACAGTTGGAAGCTCAGGATTTAATTGTACCTAATGGAATGGGTCTTGTTGAAGGGTCTGCCATTGGTGCAATGGCACCTGGCACCATGCTGATACAAGGGCCTAAAGCTGTCATCACCGGACCGCCGAAGCTCCCCTCCGGGTTACCTGAGATATGATTACGGCCAAAGCATATCTCTTGCATCTGGGCCCACAACTCACTAAGAATTCATAAAGCCCAGCAATGAACATGAGGTGTTACACATCGTTCTCTTATTAACACTTAAGATCATCTCTCATGACAATGATGATTCGGCAAGTAGCTGCATTCTCCTTAAGTATTAACTAAATATTGAAGTTCAGGCAGTGGCATCGCCAGGGTTTGTTTGTAACGTGCTTGTTACGTTTCATCGCGTAACATAATTTCTATGCACTCCCCTCGCTTGTATGTACTTTGGCCGTGTTACACTTGCCAAATCCAACCTTAACTTTTCAAAGTGTAACTCCTGACGTACGTACAGGCTTCACATACGTATCTGCCTAAGCGCACCCATACTGTACGATTTAAATGCCTCACCCCGTCTCCGAAGCGTAATTACGGGTGTCGTATGGTTGTTACACCCCTTCATTTGTAGTTACGCTGTTGATACGTGGCTGGTACGTACGTTCGCAGTTACGTGGCGTAACATCTGCTGTGTGCATGCATAGTAAATACGAAGGGGGGCGATTTTACATCAGCGGCTAGCGTACGTACTTTTGAAGCTGGCCCAGTGTCACCTAGTGCAGTAGTTTATGGTGTCTTGACTTAGAAACATAGAAAGTGACGGCAGATAAGAGCCACATGGCTCATCTATTCTGCCCATTTGTTTATTGAAAACTATACTGACCCTAGACCCTATTTACCCTCAATTTGGTTTACAATTTAGGATACCCTTATATTTATCCCAAGCATGTTTAAATTGTTCTACTGTATTGGCCTCAACCACCTCAGATGGGAGAATATTCCACTTATCTATCACCCTTTCAGTGAAGTAATTTTTCCGCACATTTCCTTTGAATCTACCACCCTCCAGTTTATATTCATGCCCTCGTGTTCTATTACACCTTTTCTTTTGAAAAATGCCCCCTTCTCTAGCCGGTCACAGCCCTTGATGTGTTTGAAACTTCCTTCTATACAAGACCTTAATAATGTTGCTTGTACTGTTACTCATGTATGTTAATCATATTTCCTGTATATTTTTCAATGTAATGGCAATAGTGGTAACATAAATGAGCAAAATAAAATTACACCTTTAAATTAAATTACCCATTAAAAAACAAAACTATACATACAGCTGAAATGTCTTTAAGGTGGTTAAAGTGAAAAAGTCATCCCCTTGTATGTCTAACAGCCATCCCTTCTACTCCCTTGTATGTCTCTAGCCATCCTCCCCCTTGTATGTCTCCAGCCATCATTGCAACTTCAATATTTTAAAAGCACTATCAGTACTGTTTGTAAGGCAACAGAGCTGGAGAAATCACTGGTTTCTGTTGGAGAGCTTAACAGACAAATCCAAGCAGGGATTTTATGAGGACAAAATAAATGAAGATCAAATAGATTCACTGTAAGCATCCAGTGACCTTTATCACTATCTTGGCTTCATTACTTGCATGACATCTTTCAAAAGCTTGTAAGCTTGAAGAGCAATATATAGTAGCATGAAAACTTTTTCAAAAAGGACTGTTTTCTCCCAGCCAGTTCGTAACTGGCTGGGAAATCAATTGCCTTTGCCTCAAGTTCGTAACTGGCTGGGAAATCAATTGCCTTTGCCGCAATCGATCCCCAGCAGACCGAAGACGCAGCGCCAAAATGCGAGTATAAATCTATTCCAAACCCTTACTCTAATCTTTACCGTAACCCTAAAGCCCCCTTCCCCACAGCCTAACACTAACCCTCCCTTTTCCACGCACCATAATCCTAAGACTCCCTTCCCCACAGCCTAACAAACAAATGGCTGCCTTTCTAAATTGGAGAATTAGAAAATGAGCTATCGGCTGTCTCTATTTCTAAAAGCGCTTTTTATTGTCAGAGACTCCCTCTGCGCCACTTTTTAGAAGTCTGGATCCAAATCATTATCAGCATCTAGCATCAGTGGATATATTAGGTGTTAATATTGTGGCGCGGTTGAACCTTGCAGGGTGTATTTTTTATTGGTTCTCATTTGGCGTCACCACCAGAGATAAATGACTTAGGGAGGAGTCCGGTTGTCACAAAACATTCTGCATTAGTAACCAGGATATAAAAAATCCTGAAACCCAAACAATGTACAGCTCTATAAAAATCTGCTACCATCAGAAAGGAAGGGAGGTGTTTCCTGTTCTATTTCTGAAAATGATGGGCAAGTCTGAATGACTTCATATGTGTACCAGTGATCATACTGATGTAGACTGAACAACATTAGACCTAAGTAATGTCTAGATTATGTCCCATGTGTCTTATGTACTTGGTAATAACAAACACTTTCATGCATAGTCATGTATATGAACTGTAAATGTGGTACATAACTGTCTAGTATAGAAGACTACAAAATAATTGACCTATTTAGCAACCAAGTCATATTTTGTAGTAATACAGAGGCAACACATGGTAAGGTTCTGTTCCATGGTAAAACATGAAACCAACACATACACGTTAGTTCATCTACTCAGTACAAACATCAGAAATACCTACATCTAATAACAGGGTGTAGTATGTAAGCACAACATTCCAAGCGTAGACTGATCAGCACTCTTCCAGAGAAGAGAGTAGAGAGAAAGCAGAGGAGAGAGCATGGACAGAGCAGAGGAGAGAGCATGGACAGGGCAGAGGAGAGAGCATGGGCAGGGCAGAGGAGAGAGCATTGACAGGGCAGAGGAGAGAGCATGGACAGGGCAGAAGAGAGAGCATGGACAGAGCAGAGGAGAGAGCATGGACAGGCAAAGGAGAGAGCATGGACAGAGCAGAGGAGAGAGCATGGACAGGGCAGAGGAAAAAGCTGGATAGGGCAGAGGAGAGAGCATGGAAAGAGCAGAGGAGAGAGCATGGACAGAGCAGAGGAGAGAGCATGGACAGAGCCAAGGAAAGAGCATGTACAAACCAGAGGAAAGAGCATGGACAGTGCAGAGGAGAGAGCATAGACAGAGCAGAGGAGAGAGCATGGACAGAGCAGAGGAGAGAGCATGGACAGAGCAGAGGAGAGAGCATGGACAGGGCAGAGGAAAAAGCTGGACAGAGCAGAGAAGAGAGCATGGACAGAGCAGAGGAGAGAGCAGGCGAGAGGAATTATATTTTTGTTATTTTATTATGCTGTATGATTGTCAAATGATTGTCGCTGACCAGAGCTGCTAATAACAATAACCACAAAAGTAGAAATAGTCATATTAAAAAGCACTTGAGAGTTTCCATGTAAGACACGACTCAATCTCTATTCAATATTTTAGGGGTTGTTAACACCATTACTTAAACATTTGTGTATCCTTTCCCGAAAACCAATTGAGCTATTTAATGAAATGTTCCACTTGTCCTGCTGGAGAGTTTAACTCACAGGACAGGAGATATGTGATAAACTGGACAAATGACTGAACTGGGGCATTTTAAAGAAGTGTGGGGGCCGATTTTGCTCTGCATAATCTCATGGGGCTATATAAAAGGTGTTAATAAATAATAAAGGAAAGAAGAGAATAATAAAATCTGAAAGCATAATAATAAATAATTTGCTAATTCCCATTGAGAAATGAGTGGGGTGGCTAAAATAATCTCTGGTATCTCAGCCTGATGATCAGGTGATTCTATAGGAGAACAGTGATAATGGGATCTTCAGCTCTTTGTTGATTATTACATTGTGTGACTGTTCCCAGCCAACCCTATTGGGTGACACCTGTCAGTCTGAGGATTACCTGACTCTGCAGCTCACTCTGTTGTTTCAGTCGGAGATTTTCTGGGGTATCGGCCACTGTGGTGAAGGACTGCTTTGGATAGTGTCTAAAAAAAAAATGAGGAACATAGGAAATCATTGTCAAGATGATTTTTACAGTTATATATCCACTTCATTATAAATTTCATAAATTGCAACAAGTCCCTCCTGTGATTTAAAGGAAGGGGCCTATGAAGTCAGCTGTGTGATCGTATGGTGGGTGTGATGAATAGGACCTCAGTACTATCGATGCTGGATTGTTCAAGAACGTTTTCCTATGGTGGGGCGTAATGAGTGGAGCGGGGGAGGCATTTAAATCGTATGGTAAGGGCTTATAGTAAAACATATTGTAAAGGCTTATAGTAAATCATATAGTAAAGGCTTATAGTGAATCGTATAGTAAAGGTTTATAGTAAATCATATAGTAAAGGCTTATAGTAAATCATATAGTAAGGGCTTATAGTAAATTATATTGTAAAGGCTTATAGTAAATCGTATAGTAAGGGCTTATAGTAAATCGTATAGTAAAGGCTTATAGTAAATCATATAGTAAAGGCTTATAGTAAATTGTATAGTAAAGGCTTACAGTAAATTGTATAGTAAAGGCTTATAGTAAATCGTATAGTAAAGGCTTATAGTAAATCATATAGTAAAGGCTTATAGTAAATCATATAGTAAAGGCTTATAGTAAATGGTATAGTAAAGGCTTATAGTAAATGGTATAGTAATGGCTTATAGTAAATCATATAGTAAAGGCTTATAGTAAATCGTATAGTACAGGCTTATAGTAAATCGTATAGTAAAGGCTTATAGTAAATTGTATAGTAAAGGTTTATAGTAAATCGTATAGTAAAGGCTCATAGTAAATCATATAGTAATGGCTTATAGTAAATCATATAGTAAAGGCTTATAGTAAATCGTATAGTAAAGGCTTATAGTAAATCGTATAGTAAAGGCTTACAGTAAAGACCTTAAATTCATAAGTGATCTTACCTAAACCTATCGTTAACCCTTTATTAACCCTAACCCTCCCTTTCCCACAGCCTAACCTTAACTCTCCATGCCCCACAGCCTAACCCTAACCTTTTACCCATTGCAGCCTAACCCTAATGTACCCCCTGCAACCACCACAGCCTCTCGCTATTGGGAACGGGGAAATAGGTTCCCGTTCCTAATAGCAAATTTCTATTTTTAGCCTATTTAGAACAATGATACAGCTGCCATTCAGCTGCATCATGTTTGAAATTTGGCCCCTTGGACTGGCAACCGTATCCCATCCCCAGGTATGTTAAAAACATAGGGCTCTTGCAATATGCATTTTAAAGCAGGCAAAAGTCGAATGAAATCAATTATTATTATGGATTTTAATAACACCAATGTACTCTCAGCAATAAAAAAAAACCTCATTACTGGATAACAATCACAAGGCATGAAGCAACCATAAGAGCAGGATGACTGCCACAAGAATTTACGGAGATGGGTTTAGAAGAAAAGCGTTCTGAAACATAACATCTTCAGACTTATGTTTTCTGATGGCAGGCATGCAGCCGAGCAATATGGTAGCAGTAGGGTTTATTTGTTTTCTATTCACGCTACTTTATGACACAGGACACAGATGGTCAGATATTACATGTGATGTAAAGTGACAGCCCCAGCTGATCTCCAATGCTATTGCCACATCCCGTAGGGCTGTTCCATTGCTCCAAGGTAGGATGTAAGGAAAGACATCCTGATCTCATTTGTCAATGACACCGGAGGTTAAATACTGAGGCGACTCACAGTAAATTGATGATATTGGGCTTTATTGGATCCTGAAAACTATTTTTCCTTGTAGTTTTATTCTTCAATTACTACTAACATGATTTCATTGAAGCCAGTTGTTTCAAAAACATTAACAATTGTATTTCTTTATACCTTTAGTCCTATTTCTTCCCCCTTTCCTTTACTGGAATGTTTTTAGAAACCCAGCCAAATAAACAGAGAAACAGAATTCAGGAACATCCAGACACTGTAGCTTAAAGTACTTCTGCTGTACATAAAAATATTTTATAACCTCCAACTAGCATCTTGATTAAAGGGTCAAACAAGGCCCCCGGATAATAACAGCCAATAGACTATTTCTCTTCGTCTTTTTATACTTGCATAATAAAAACATATCTTGTATTTCACAGACCAGTGATGTCACCGATTCCCAGTGAATTGATTGGTTGCATTCTCATGAAATTTAGTTCTACTCCAAAATGGCTACCAGCACCTCCATGTAAATAACAGGTTTGCTTCAAATCGGTTCATTTGTGTGTTGTTATATTGTTTTATGATTTAAAGTAATTGTATTTAATATTGTACAACAACAATTTTATATTATGACAAAGGGGTGAAAAATTGCCTAATTCGTTCACCCACTCCAATACCTGTTTCATAGGCACTGATCCCATTCAACAATAGATCACGAACTGAAGTTGCCAAGGACACAGTCATAAACAGTTACTACTAATCATTTTTACCAGTAGTGGTGCATAATATCTGCAGGCAATGCTTGCTCTAGATCTCGAAAAATGTAATTGCTTAATATTGCATAAAAATTTAAAGGATATTTACATTCATTGTTCTTTTTTACTACTAACTGTAGTAATATAAATGTGCATGATAATATTGCTACAGCTGAATAATTAGCTACAATCATTAAACTGGTGCTTATTGGTTTATGGAGGGGGAAGGGTAATTGTGTATTTTATTATTATTATTATTATTATTATTATTATTATTATTATTGATAATAATATAAATCTGAGACTAAGTTCAGACTTACAAAAAGGGGGCATTTTCTGAGATCATAAAACGGTTGTTTTTAACATTTGCGCAGCTAATGTTCACATCTGCATCAAAGATCCAGACTTACGTTCCTTTTTTGATCTCATCATGTTTCTGCTGACAGGGTGAGTGCAGGTGCAAGGGGGAGGAGTTAGGGATGTAACCACAGTATGGGCGTACCTTGTGCCCATTGCCATGCCCAGACTTCTGATTCATTCTAATTTTAAGTGAGGACAGATTGTAAATCCGTATGTACTAGCACCGACGTCTAGATTCAGCAAGGACCTAATAGTGCATTCCCACTGGAGCTGTGCCCAGAATTTCAAATGCAGAACCAATAGAAGTCTAGGTCCAGTCCCTGTTTTATTGCCATATAGATGTGTATTTTGTGTTTTATGTGTGAATTTAATTTCTTCTATTTTACCACAGTACTTTCCTCTAATCGTTTTCACATCTGAGTTTGTGCCATGTGAAACCAAGAATACATTTAGAATTCAAAGCCCCAACAGAAACAGGAAACAGGTTCATGCTACACCTGTAGATTGTTACTCCATTAAGACAGTTGCTTCATTCATGGATTAACAACAATACACTAACATGTAATCCCCTATTTGGTGCACTCTGGGTAATATTGATGACAGTTTTGGCTGTTTCTTTTTGCTCAGTGTCCTTGCTGCCTATTTTCTATCCCTTTTACATTATAGTAAAGTGATGTGTTCCCTTTTGGCACTACATAAATACAATATCCAATGTTCCTTTAAAGAGTGGGTGGGCAGTTGTGTAATGACATTTCATTACATGTATTAGAATAAAGACATGAATTATTCTAAATGAGCCGTTAGTGTATTGTGACAACAACATGTATGTGGGTTTTTAGTTGGCAATTACTAAAATGCTTTGAAATAAATTAGAACTATAGACAAAGCAGAGAATATAATCGTCGCTCAGTCTATACGGTGGCAAATGCTGAATTTTGAAAGAAGGGGGTTCCAAATGCTTGTTATAAATCACAAGTTCTTTACAAGTTTATATATTAGGGTTCTGGACATGGATCTCTATATATAAGTACACGTGGGGTGTTTTAGGGGTCTGAGAATGGCACATACTATAATATATGAGGTTAACATTAGGGTTTGACAGTTAAGAGGGTGCCATGCAGACTCCTACAATAAACTACAAATATTATAGTATATAATATTCCTAGACCCATAACATACCCTACATGTACTTTACATAGTGTGCCTTGTCCAGACCCCGAATACATCCCAAATATTATACATTAGAAATCTGGAGATGGCCCTCTATAAAAAGCACATGTGGAATTAGGGTTCCAGGAATGGCCCATACTATAATATATGTTGGGTATATTTCAAAGGGTGTGGCTCCCCGGAAAGAACAGCCCTATTTCGATAGGGCAGTTTCCTCCCAGCCAGTTTCTAACTGATGAGGCATAGCAAAAGATCCGCGAAACAGCGAACATGGTGCTCCGAAAGGTAAGCCTGAAAACTACCCCAACCCTTCCCCGAATTCTAACCCTAACCCTCCCCTTCCATTACCCTAACCCTATCCTTCCCTTCCCTGCAGCCTGACTTTAACCCTCCCTTCCCCGCAGCCTGACCCTAATTCTCCCTTCCCTGCAGCCTGACCCTAACCCTCCATCTCCCGCAGCCTGACCCTAACCCTCCCTCCCCTGCAGCCTGACCCTAACCCTCCCTCTCCCGCAGCCTGACCCTATCCCTTCCTCCCCTGCAGCCTGACCCTAACCTTCCCTTCCCCACAGCCTTACCCTAACCCTGGAGAGGTTACTCACCTTTCCCATGTTGCGGGCCCTGCAGTAGCGGCGGCAGCAGTGTTTCCAAAATGGAATGGGTGAGTATGCCGATCAGTATACTCACCCATTCTGAAAAAAGAAATTCTAAAATGCAGGAGCATTCAAAATAGGGACATCCGAAAAGGAACCCCTCATTCTATGCGTGGAATGCAATCGATTGCAAGAAACCTTATACAGTCTATGTGTAGTCTATGTGTAGTTTATTGAGCGTGACATCTAAAGACACCTAATATAAGCTATAACAGTGTCAAAAGAATTTGAGGCAACTAGGTCTCAGTAAATCAAACACTTGCAAGCTACATCTTCCAGCTTTTAGCTTTCTATAACTATCGTGACATGATATAACCGATCTTTGGGTGTTGGCTGTATCATTGTTAAGTTTGTGACTGTCGCAGGCCTGAATAGGCTGCTGACTAATTTCTAAGGAAACTTGCAAAGAATCATTCAGCGGGAAATGGTGCTCGGTTGGGTAAAATGACATAGCTAAAACAGATCAATGTAATGTTAGTAATAGTGACAGGCAGGGGGCATACAGAGGGTGGCAATCTTAAGAGCATGGTTAAAGTCATGTTTGCACTATTACTGTGAATTCCTTTCCTTAATTACACAGAGTATTCTCTCAATGTCAGCACTGCAAACTACACATCAGACTTCCCCAGCATCAGCCTTGTCCCTCTACTGACCTCTTTCAAGGGCAACATTCCAGTTTTATAAAAACTCTGGCTAGGCAAAAAAAATGTTTCATATACCGCTTTCAGATCTCCACTCCGGGTTATTGCCGGGTTATTAGCGGTAAATAAAAAAACGCTTAAACACTTAAAATGCTGCCAGGGTAGACCTAGGAAATTTCTGGTCCCATTCTGTCCTGACAGTGTGAAGGGTTGCCCTGTGCCTCCGGGAGTGGGATCTGCATAGTAACAGTAAACAAATGCCTCCAATCAGGTGTGTTAGGTGAGACCGGGGTTCGACACAGGAATAAATCATTCTTTTTTCTGTGTCTTAGTCTAATGACCCGGGACCAGGACCCTGGTAGCTTTCAGGTCACCACCAAAAGCCTGGGAATTTCATGGTAATCTGAGAGTGGTATTAGTGAACAATTCAGCAGAGGCCACCGGTACTCCTAGCAGGAAGGTTGCTAAACACTTATATCCATATCTACCAATATAGACATTTAGGAGAACTGTGTTATGTATTCTTTGCCAAATTACATAGTGAGATTGGTCACCCACAGAAATACACCCTATTGTAAAAATGTGCAACTGTTACGTACACAATACACCTGTAACTAAGCACAGGATGCTGCTAATGCCTGAAACTTCACTGCAGTATAAGACCACTGAGTATCCTTTAACACTTTAAATGCAGTTCCATTCATGGCACCAAGACATCAAGCCCCGTCCATCTTTAGTAATGCTCAGGGCAAGAGGCTATAATAAGAATTAAATCACTTTCTTCAAACCCAGATTCAAAAGATTTGCTGGCTCTCCCGGGATCCTGGGAGCAACGCCTGAATTTCAGGATTCTCCCTCTTGGCAACTATGTTTAATGATAGTGGCCCGGATCCAGATCTCCGCAAAAGAGGAGTTTTCTGATAGCTGTGATTGAAGAATGCCCAAATCTTGCATTGCATTCCCAGTACAGATCTGGAGTTCCTGGGAGCATTTCCAACAGCGAGTGGGATCAGGGCCGGCACTACCATTAGGCGATCTTAGGCGATCGCCTAGGGCGCTGCAGCAGAGTCCAGGAGCTGTCTCTCCTCTGCAGCATCTCCTCCCTCCCTCATGAATGACGCTAGCGTGACCCCAAGGTCATGTCAGCGTCATTCTGTAGACATAGAGCGTGCGCCGCGGAGGAATTAGGCTCCGTAACAGCGGGTAAGTGATTGGTGGGGGCCGGAGCCTGCAATACATAATTTAAACTAGGGAGGGGGACCTGCAATACATAATTAAAACTGGGGAGGGGGATCTGCAATATATAAT
>WWET01001289.1:241876-252352 GCA_011038615.1 Limnodynastes dumerilii | reverse complement strand
CCCCCCCCCCCCCCACAGGGCTCAGTGTAACCTGCGATATATTTCTAAGCAGAAAGATGGCTGTTAATCAAACAAGGAAAGCATAGAAAACAATTTGCATATTGATTCTCATTCGGTTTGCATGCAGCCTCAGTGATAAGTGGTGAATATTTACAAATGCAGGTGCTAAATAAAATATGTCTGAGAAAACGATGGATAAAGCAAAATGGGAAAGTAGAAAAGAGAATGGGTCTTAATATACTAGGGCCGAATTCAGATTTTCCACTTTTCCTCTTTGTGCATGCGTGTAAATTTATGATAATCAATCGTAACACATTTCTACTCATCCCTCTTAAGAGCAATTACACTCTGTGGGTTGTTTGAGCGGAGTATGCAGGTTACTGTGTAGGTATTCCCTCTCTGTGTTCCCATCCAGACCTTGGTACTTTTCTGAAAAGTACACAGTACCACAGTACCAAAAGGCTCTGATGTAGGTAAGGCCCTTGGTACGAGTGCAATAGGCCCTGTGGATATGAGGGCACTAGGCCCTGATTGCTAGGATGGGGCTAGACTCCCAATGAGAGGAGGTGTAAGGTCAGGCTGGAGAGAGGGTGCTAAGCCTGGGCATAAAGCTTTATGTAGTGGGCAGAGGATGTTAGGTGCTGGAAAGACTAGCAATAGGAGGTCACAGCGGACGAAAAGCACATGAAGCGATCTCCTACTGGTAAGTATGGTCCCTTGTCAGAGAAGAGACCGCAGAAGGTCCTTCAATCAAGGTGACAAGTAAGTGGTCAGTGTCCCAGTCTTGTCATCTGTGTGTTTCCCCTCTCCCACGATTGCGTACGGAACCTTTAGGTATGGGTAAAGATTCCGCTCCGCTCGCTACTACCAGAAGTTGTCTGAGGTCTTGGCCGGTGAGGTGATTACCTCGCTCATGATTCAATCCTCCCCGTTTTTTCCTGCAGCTCATTCACAGCTGTGGGCATGAACTAACTGATTTTATTCCCTCTGGAGGCTAGTCAAGGGCTTCACATCTGAAACCGAGAGAGGGAGTAACATAGCTTTCTACTTCGTGGTTCTTAATGATCTGGTAGGAGCCTCTGGGGTGGAACAGGTCTGTTTATGCTCTAGGGAACCAATTCCCATTCATTACAGAAAGCACGCCTAAAAATGCCCTAAAGACCAACTGGGATTTTCACCAAATTCTGAAAAAGCAGAGATAAAGTTTTGTGATCTAAGTCGATATGTAGATTGCGTATATGCGCAGTAGCTATCGTTCATTGAATTACGTCCGTCAATGGAAGACGGATGTAGTTCTGGATCCGGCCCCTGACATACCACGCATAAACATGCAGGTCTTTTACTAAAGATACGCACCTAAGAAGCGACTGCTTCTTAGGTGTGAATCCGGAACCCAGGTGGAACCTTCTGATTTAATGTAAGTGCTCCAATACTTGGGAAACCAGGCTTTCAATTAAGGAAATAAATGCTTGTTCCACCTTACAGGACAGGAAGACATGATAGTCCCTATCCAGAAGTAAGGATACGCCAATCGGCATGCTGTTTCTGTGCGTCAATTCACACTGTGAATGCGCAGAGCAGAAACATCCACGTCCCATTCACATCAGAATACAACTCGGGCATCTGGGACTTGCATTTTAATGGGTGTGGGTAGAGGGAGAGAAGGGGTGTAGGGACATAGGACTTATACAGTAAGAACGTGCCAAGGCAAGTGCACCCGATCCAGATCAGATTGAACGAAGGTCTGGATATGTCCAAACATTTGCACCTACAACAGAGTCGGGGGCACACAAGAAACAAGTAATTTTTGGCCAATTAGGGATTATCAGTTTTTTTTTTTACAAATACTTTTTCTTTGTTTTATGGACACACATTCCAATGTTTGCTATATTTCTAACATTTTACTTGATAAGTACAGTATACTAGCCTGTGCTTGCATAGCGTATTAAGCAGTGGCATAAGTTTATCCGTGGCGCCTAGAGGTGAGGGGTCATGACGTGGCTCAGTGCATTCCTGGGAACAGGTAAGTAAAATGCTTTTAACTGAACCCACAGCCAGTAATAGCTATATTACTAGTCTGACCCATTACCGGAGCCTTCAGAAGTTAACTGCAGGACAGGAGGAGGCCAATGAATGTGCCCCCCCCCCCTCCGGGCTAGCACCCGGAACTCAGCGCTTCCATTGCCTCCGGTACTTCCGCCACTGGTATTAAGGGACATAGCAGAAGTAGCAGAAGTTTGCGGAGCTGCCCGGGCCTACGCGCTATGGGCCAGATCCAGTCTGTGTTACGAACTAGCAAGTGTAAATACTATGCCCTCCCCCGGGCACTTCCATCAGTCGTCTGTAATTACACTGCCTTACGCCTGCGGAACCCTAGCTTAACTCTTGTAATGGTATGAACCCTAACCTAACTTTTGTAATCACAACTACGGCCGGACGTAACTATGCGATGGTCGTAACTACGTAACCCGGCCCATACTATACGATTTAAATGCCTCACCCTGCCTTCAATCCGCAACTGGAGCGTATTTACGGCTATCGGAATTTAGGCACGCCCATCCGACGGTAATTACGCTGGATTAGCCCCAGTAAGTGTATATGCTGGAGATAAAACGAAAAAAAGGTATCCCTTTATAGCGCTGTGCAACTATGCATTAAATAAATAAATACTGTTATATATAAACAAACTTAAAAGTAAGGCCAGGTGTGCTGATTTATTTATTTAATGCATAGTTGCACAGCGCTATAAAGGGATACCTTTTTTTCGTTTTATCTTGTTTACCTTGAGGCTGTAGGGTCCTCATATATCCTTTTGTGGCTGCAGTGTTTTAGTGCAGCCTAAACTCTAAATTAACTCTAAATATTGTATATGTTGGAGAGCCTGAAGCTAATGTAACATCATGTTCTTATTTTGTGGCATGTTGCCACGACTACTGTTTTCCATATACACGAGGTACTACAGTCACCTCATGTAGTGGGTAAGAGACAACCTGCATCCTGAAGTGTACAAAGGTTGCTTGGGAGCCATGCAAATTCCCTTTTGCAAATTTCATGCGGTCGTCAGAAAAACAGAAACAGGAAAGTCATCACCTCATTTATGTAATGATAAGTCTGTACGGCAGTATCTCTATAATAAATGCAAATGCTCCGAGATACATAGCAAGGCTTTGTGATGAGATCAGAGTAAATCCCTTTGCTCCCCTGTGGTGCTTATTCTTTGTTCCTTGGGATTAAATATACTAACACTGTTCTCTGCCTACACAGCTATATAAGCATAGGTCATGGTTTATTCCATTCTTCTCAAATGCTTCTAACTCCTTTGAGTGCCTCTGAATGAGTTAGCCACCGGAGAACCTCTCTGTTCATTATGGCTCCACCCCTTTTCAATACCGCCCTTTGTGTCATAATCTCCCTGTTGGCTGGTGGCGCATCATATATCTGTAAATATGTGTAACGGACGGTTCTGCATTTCATTTTGCAGATTACCTGTTTGCATTAACCTAAAAATTGATCTGAGCAACCACTATTTTGTGTATAATCGCCCTATTTGTCTAACACACAATTCGACAGCCTACAGTAAGTGGATTGCTATTCTGAGGGGTCTGGGTGACCTGTCAAAAATTTGGGAGCGATCTCTTATTCCAGGAGACTAGGGGCCGGATTCACAGACACGTTTTTGCGTGGTGTCCCGTGCGTATTTTTAGGTTCGGATTAACTGCGCATGCGTAGTAACTTTATTTACGCTATTTACGTTGATTTTACGCACGGAAGTCCATTAGGCACGCACTTGTGAATCCCACTTGGGAACATACGTGCGGAGGGGCGTGGTTGAAATCCGTACGGACAATGTTACGTGAAAGTGGGAGGCATTTAAATGACCATTTGAGGGTGCGGTTAGTTAGATACGTACATACGGAAGAACACAAGTACACACGTAGAGATAAGGGCGCCCTCTGGAGGCGTAAGTCACCGAAAACACGGCCATGTGAGGGAAGTGTCATGGGTGTTGCCTTGCTAGGTGCGTGTGTATAATTGCGTACTTTGGACAAAGGCATCTGTGAATCCGGCCCTAGCTAAGTATGCTTTACACTGAGGGACATTTATAGACATTGCATAAGCAAATGGTTCTTTAACCCATTTTTTAAGCTATAATTAAAAAATGCTAGACTATAATAATATGTTTTGTAGCAGCTATACTATAAAAACGATGCCAATAAACTCCATTTAGATTCACATGAACCTGTCTCTTGCTCTTGGCACCAGGATGCAGTCACATCTGTGAGGAAGCGAATATGTCATTGCATATAAATAGAACAAGAGTAATGATTTCAGGCCTGATATAAAATGGTAAAGTACTTGTCTAAAGATGCACGAGAAAGAAGAAGTCATAATCAGACCACAAAGTAACCGCTCCAAATATCTAAAAGCTCTTTCTTCCATTGAAGGGCCATTAGAACTCCACAGAATGCTTATTTTGGGAGGCACTGCTATTATCGGTTGTCCCATTACTCCACAAAGTGTGCTTGATTTTTAAGGATTTAATTATACCCTTTACCTTTTCACCTTTTAATAATAAAAATAAACATGTACTAAGACACAGAAAAATATCATCAGTCCTGCTGGGTTGGATTAGCAGCATTTGCTAAAACGCAACTATACTGTAAATAACAAACAATATAAATATTCCACCACTTGCCTCAAGAGGTTATGCCAATAGTCCTTGACTATGGAATGCACTCTCTAGTCCAATTCCTATCTCTGTGATGGCTGAAAGCATTTTTATCAATTATTACCTTTCCAAAGTTTTCTATTTTCTATTTTGCATTTGTTTTTCTCTAAAAGTTCTCTACTTCAAAATGTTTTTTTTATATAGGGCCAGATTGTGTATTATTATTGCATAAGTCTGCCTAAACATTAATAGTGCACATGCATGCAACAGATGTTACACTATGATTTCCCATGACTTGATGATTTGCCCTGACATTCGTATTCATGCGTAAACCTCACAAAGAGGGCGGGGATAGGCATGCTGATGAGGCTGAGGGGGCTGATGGGGCACTTCTGCACGGATCTGCCTTCAAACGGACATAGATCCATGTGGTTAAATTAAGGAAGGGTTATGGACAGAACATGCACAGAGGTCTGGATCAGGTCCATAGGGCCTGATCCAGACCTACGCTGGTGTGCGTTTTTACGACGGGCGTAAGCGTAAAAACGGGTACTTGTTCTTACTGTGCAAGTGCAAGGAAAATGTTACGCTCAGAAATTCTGAGCGTATGGTCCTTGGGCGTAACAGCTTCGTAACTACGGTCGAGAGGGTATGTCTGCCATACGAAATCCGTAATTACGGACCGAGGATGGAGTGAGGCACAGTATGGGCGTGATAAATGTTGTAACTACGCAATGAGCTTACGGACGGCCGCGGTTACGATCAGAAAAGTTAGGGTAGGGTTTGCTGGGCGTAAGAAAGCAAAACTAAGTGCGAGCAAGGGGAGTGCCTATGGGAGTGCATCGTAGGTACGCCGGCGTAAATACGCTACGCACATGAGCGTTGGTCTGGATCAGGCCCATAGTTACTAATTGTTTTCTGTCTATCACAACCCCATCTTATAAAGGTAACAGTATATCATACGCTCCAACTGGAGCTATTTAGCAGGTACAGTACCGTTTTTTAATGGTCTGTACCGACTAAAAGGGCTCCTGTACCGGATTCTGACCCAGCAGTACCCTCCCCCCTATATTCACCTTCCAGTCCTACAGCATCTGATCACTATAGCAGAGCTGCTGGGACAGACTCCTACAGCTCTGCTAAAAAGACAAGACCCTCCCCTGTGAGTTCTTAGCTCATATTATACATGCAGATGAGAGCAGATTAATGCCACACCCCCTTCACATGACAAGCCACGCAGTTTTCACAGACACGACCCCCAGGTGTACCTATTTTCTATTTAAAAAAAAATGGAGGACCTCACAGACTGTCAGCCAGTTATCTCCACTCTGTCCAGCAGAGGGCAGCAGCACAGGCACACTTGGTTTCTGTGATCTAATAAGACCATTTTGAAATAAATGATGGCAGAATATTTCAGACAAGTGAGGTCAGAGGTCGGCAGCCATGTTGAGAAGTGTGTGCAGGAAGAGGGAGACAGCAGCAGAGTGGCTGTCTAAAAGAGACTGGTGCAATGTGACTGACTAGTTTGACCAGTAACATAGCAGCTGCAGAGCAGGAGGCAGCATACAGCTTGGTCATCTTGATGGCAAAATCCCCATCACCAAAGGTCTGTACACTGTTATAGAGAGAGGAAAATTGCAGAGGACACAGACATAAAAAAGGCAGAGAGGAAGACAGATATCCAGAGAACTTTCCCTGTCTGATCACCCAGGGATCTGTGTACAGCCTGCAGTCTGCCCAGTGTTATGAATGCTGGCCAGCTGAAACTAATAATGAGTTATAATAAGAAAAAGATAAAAGGTAGCTTCAAACTTAACATCCATTCCATAGAGACACTAACTTTTTCACACTCAGCAGCTACCATAAGATGCAAAAATCAGTGCAAAGACGTGAATAAAGAGGTAATCTGGAACCTAAAGCATCCCACATTACACAGCTTCTGACTACTGTAATAGATGAGAATCTTGTACTTTGCACTATTTTCCACCTTTGTGCTGACTTTTATAATGCCCCATCGCCTAAGGTAAGCATATAAATGTTTCTATGGCATATTTTGTATTTATGGCACTGCACCAGCCCAGAAAACATGCACCCAACAACTTATAACCAAATCATACCTGAGAATTATGCAATCGCCGCTGCTTTAGGTGTATCTATTTTCCCTTGCTATAACTTGTAATAATGACAATTCTATTGTGCTATTATATAGAATCTGCAAATGCAAGAACAACAAAAAAAAAGCTTGTCTAAAGTGATGAATTTGGATATGGTCAGAATTCCATTTGTTTTGCATGTGCTTGTTTTAACCACAATTTACAAATAAATTATACATCTGAACCAACTTCATAATATGGGACCAGTGCGTGAGACTGTGATCTAATTCATACAGTAAAGCCGGGTACACACAACAAGCCGATTCCACAATTACGTCGCTTGACAAGTAACATCGGCAAATGCATGAGCCAGGTAGTACGCTAGCGTAACTTCTAATGTATGTAACACAGTACTCTACGTTAGTAGTTCCAAAGAAGGGGTCGGCACTTCACTTACGCATGCTGAAGCCCCACCATACAGGCGGGTATAGGCATGCAAATGAAGGGGCGGGGCACAGCACGTGCGTAGAAGTTAATGTATTGATCTAGAGAGGGGAGTGGCAGTGGCGCACACTTCACTCTTCCATGCGTAGTTACCCACGCACATGCGGAATTCTGGATCCGGCCCGACATGTTTTTCTCTCGATTATCGTTCCATTCATACGGTAAATTACTATTTGGAACAATGTCTGATTAGTGTGTGCGCTGTAACGTCTGATCTTTACAAAGACAATGGTAGCATGTAAAACTTCCAATTTTACCAAATAAACAATGTCACAATGTCATTCCATTGTGAGAGAGTGTGTACCCAGCTTAAGAATTGCTGGGGTACGTGTGTACTAAACTGCGGAAAAGCAAAAGTGGAAATGTTGCCCACAGCAACCAATCAGATTCTAGCTTTCACTTTGCTATTACATACTGGAGAATGTCAGCTAGAATCTGATTGGTTGCTATGGGCAACATCTCCACTTTTCCGCAGTTTAGTAAATTCGCAGTTTTGTGTTTAAAGTCAGTTATTTAAGCATCTTGGGCTGGATCCAGAACAACATCCATCGCCCATAATACGTCCGTCAGATGCCGAAAATAGCTACTGTGCATGCGTAGTAACTAATTTCCATAATCTACGTATCGTTTCGTTATGTAGATTGCGTATATGCGGTCTTAAAGACCGCTTATATGCAATCTACGTAACAAAATGATACGTCAAATTAGTTACTACGCATGCACAGTAGCTATTTTCGGCATCTGACAGACGTAATATGGGCGACGGACGTTGTTATGGATCCAGCCCCTTGTGTTACCATTTGTGTAAGAATTATAACAGTTTCTATTAACTGGTTTCTGAGCTGTGAATTTAGTTGTAAAAAAGAGTGGCAGCAGCCACTGTCACTAGTGAATGTTTCCAGACTCTCCAACATGACCCCTTCCATTAGGTACAATATACTCCGCACCTGAGCTTCCAACTGTCACCCACCTGGTTTATATGGCTTAATTGATATTTTAAAAAAAACAAGTTGTCTCTTCAACACAGGAGGTTACCATAGTAACTGACTGTTGGACACTGTGGAGCAGAGTATTTTGTACCTAATGGAATGGGTCATGCTAGAGGGTATGTGTTTCATGGTTAAAAATCTCCCATTTCTTCCCAGTCTTCATTCTGTGGCATCAGCTCTGCAGCTAAGAAAATATGTGCTAGGAGATTACCAGCTGTGATCTGTAGCCCCGGATCCCACTTAAGTACAACACTAATTATCCAGCACACCGGGTTCCGATGCCTCGCTAATTTTACTTTTTTTGCCGAACCACAGTGGTGACCTATATTATACACTTCTTGTATGTCTGTAAAGCACCATGGACCGCTAGACATTAACAACGACACCAGCAACTCTCCTAGAAGCTATGGCAAGGGTTAAATTTAAACAAAATAAGAAACTCACTAAAAAGTGGTAAAGTGGTTACACTCAACACAACCAGTAAACTGATCTGGCGGGTGCATGATTCACGCTCACAACTTTGGCTGCACTAACGGAGGTGCCATACCATCCGATGCTGGGAAATCAGTGTTGTACCTGTATTTACTGGCCCCGATCCAGCTCTTACTGTGCATTGACTATGCCCCGCCACCCTTTCCCTTCCTTACCATGCCCCAAGAGTGCAAGGTACAGATCCAGACTTAAGTTCTCTTTAAGTACGATCTTGTAGCGTGGTTACGCAATTGTAAGTATTATGCACTCCTCTCGGACGCACGTAATTTAGCTGATTAACGAGTTCCAAACCCTACCTTATCTTTTCCTTGCGTAACTTCAGTCGTACGTATCTCCTTGTCGTGCGTAACCGCCTAATCCAGCCCACACTGTACAATTTAAATGCTTCCCTCCACCTACAGTGCGTATTATCGGATTGCGTTGGCGTGACACGCCCCTTCGTGCCTAGTTACGACCAAGTTACGTACGATCAGAGTTACAATGCGTAACACCTGCTATGTGCCTGCACAGTGCATATAAACAGTCAGATTTACACAAGTCGCTATCGTACTTAAGTCTGGATATACCCCCCAAGCTCCAGGCACCAGGGTTGCACTGTGATCTTCACTTCTGAGCATGTGCAATAGCAAATCACACAGAGAAACGTCACGCCAGCTGGGGTATGCTTAGATCTTTTATAAGGACCACTGTTTTCCCTCATCACTTACGAGCACAAAGGCACCTCACAAATATATGGCCATTATAACTGGCTCTCATTTTTAGTAATGTTTTGGGTATATTCATTTTTTTATGGTTTATTCTGTAATTTCACTTTCCCATATTGTTATATATCCCTGATTGCTCCATATATATTACCACCATATCTTCCTTTGGTAATGCATTGTACTTACGCATTGCAGTAGGGTTTCTTATCGTATCCCTTGTAATTATTCATGTTTAGAGTCATTTTGCAAACCTCGCAATGGAAACATCCTTTATGCCAGTACTACAAAATAAAATGACAAACATATGATTTAGTCATTAAATATTTATCATAGACGGTTCATTCATAAAACGATAAATCTTTTCAAAAGCTTATAAATGGCAACAACTGCGTATTTTAAATCATGGACAGGCTTCTAGAATGGAACTGACAGAAGACTAATTGTTTAAATTACAAGATAAGAGGCAGACAAGCAATTACTCGCTAGCGGCTTTACAAATCCATTGTGATATCACAAGGTCTCAAAACAGTCTGATGCTTAGACAAGATTTTTGCAATACAGGCTCAGTAATCACACCTCTTGGAATAAGTGTGGTTAGGAACTGTCAGTCCGGAGATGATGGTTCAGGAAGTTGTGCTTTGGGATTCAGATTGCGCACAATATAATTTCATGAAGAGCTCAAATACCTTTACATGGTCTATATGTATGATGTATTCTTGCTGTAACCTACGGCCCCTATCTGCCTGTCCACAGAGACTGCTGGGACAGAAGCTCCGAGCCGTGCGACATCACGGTGCTGGGAGCTTCTTTCCAAGTAGCATCAGTGGCTGTGTGACCTCCCTAATCCCTGTCACCCTGGGTACTTATATTTAGGAAGGAATATAATGCGCTTGCGTTGTATATATGTATATACTTTTATATGCAATCTATGATGGACTTAGGAACGGGAATGCTGTTAATCAGCACTATGGGCCTGATCCAGACCTACGCCCGCCGTCGCTAGGACGGCGGGCGTAAGCGTAAGA
>WWET01001289.1:219564-232770 GCA_011038615.1 Limnodynastes dumerilii | reverse complement strand
CCTGCGATAGTCACTCCTTAAGCCTCCAGGTATTCTCTCCTCTTAGTATCATCATGCATTAACCCTTGCAGCATGGAGACACTAAGCTCCACACAAGGGCACTAGTACAGAATATTTTGCGCTCACTGAATATTTTTACCTGTCCTCTGGGTTTGTCGCTTGTCACCTGCCTTTTATGCAGACCCTTCTTTCTGAATGCTGAACTAGTTCAACAGAGCTGAAACGTCAAACCGTACATTTATGTGGTCAGACTGTTTAAAGGTGAGAAAACAAATGTCATTTACCTTGTCCAAGCAGTTGACTTTTTCTGTGGGATACACAACTTTTCCACAGCGTCCACACTGTGGGTTCATTTTCTCAGGCTCACGAGATGAGCTGTCACGATGTAAGAAAGGCTCAGGGAGGAAAAAGAACAGGCTGTGCTTCCTCAGAGTGAAGAAAACGGGAGACACTTTCCAAAGGCACCACTGTCAGTGAGCAGGCTGGGAGGGATGATCAGCTGGAGAGATAATACATCACACTGCAGTCCCAAGGCAGATGTTGTGTGTGTTTGTGTGTGTGTGTGTGTGTGCGAGCCTCTAAGCTCCCCCCAGTCTGCCCTGCCTACTTTTTTTTTTATTTTTTTAGTGCTTTATTGAAATTTACAATACATGCTCCAAAGCACAGAGATGTGTAAAAGTACACAAACTGCATTGAATCCTGCCTATTTAATCAATTCAGATAAACATTTCATTATACTTTTTTTTAAAGAATAATAAGAGAATCAAAAGAATAATTTAAAAAACTAATTCCCAAAAACTAATTATGCTAATTACATCCCCAAAAACTTCATTATACATTTTTTTTTAAAGAATAATGGGCTGAATCCAGACTTAAGTAAGTGCTTGAAATGAGTTACTCCTGGGCTAAACCATGGTGATTGCAGGGGAGTCATATTTCATCTGTTGCAAACAGCATTAGAGTTGAGAGGTGATGTTTCCTATCCCAAGTCTAAATAACAGTGTGATAGTAAAGCTGGTCAGTGTCTGTGTGCAGTAAGCAATTCAAAGATATATCCCTGCATGCAAAGAATACAATTACCTTGACTCTCCCTGAAATCAACATGGTTTAGCTCAGTAGTAACTAATTTCAAGCACTAACTTAAGTCTGGATCCAGAGAATAAAATCTGAATAAGAGAATAAAAAGAATCATTTAAAAACAAATCCCCCAAAACAAAAAATCCACCAACCTGCTTGCACTCTAACCCCATACGTCTAGTAACTGTAAAAATGAGTCATTACTGGTCATTTGCTGAATGGTTCTTGACCAATTTAGGTGTCATTTACTGCTCACCTCTCAACATAAAAAGGTTGAATTATTCTCCAATAGCTCTTAGCTGTCCCTGGTCTGAATAGCCTCTCTGTAATAGCTGGATCCAAATGGATGGAACATTAACACTGTTTTATCATTTATGCTCTATGGATGATTGAGAACCCCCAAAATTGCTGATACACACAATGGACCTGATCCTGATCTCCGTGCGTTTTCCGTATGTGATCCTCCCTGTCACACCCCTCTCGTGTGGAGTTCTGCACACTGACGGGTCAACAATCCTGCCTTACAATCTGTGCATGGATTTGCATCTGTCCAAAGGCAGATCTGTGCAGATCTTCCTTCTGTTGCCCACTTACCTTTATCTGCATGCCTAATGCCCTGCCTCTCTGGCGGGCATTAGGCCTCCTTCCCCTCCACACACACACACACGGAAAATCCATTGTACAGAACTGAGTTCCATGCAATAGGATTCCGTTGTGGAACATCTGGTACACACAAAAATCAGACTTCCGTCAGCAGCTTTCGGAAGTCAGGTGACCTTCTTAAATGAAGATCTGCCCAATTGTCATTGCCTTTCAGAATTTCAGTGATCTGAGCCGAATGAGAACATAAACACCAATCATTTATACACCTTACCTAAGTTTTAATGTTAAGCATTTCAGTGGCGGGTCAATAATTTGTCACACGGATTAATAAATCATTCTGGATTACATGATGGACTTTGCAAAAACCTCTATTTTACAGCTGTTTCTAAGGAGCTGTGTAACTTTGTACAAGTCCTGCTTTAGCAAGGAAAACAAGGAACGCGTTGTCTTAAATATATATGTGCAACCACTGATGCAAACCACAAGAATTTACTTCAGTCTGACTTTGATGTGGTTAATGCCCAGAACAGTGTATTGTCTGCAGATTTTATAATTACCTTTATTTGTATGAGGCCATACACACATTCAGTGTTCCATAATGACAAGAAGGATAAACAACACATGAAAGAGGGACGATCAAAGCTCACACTGGTGACGGTTTTTTGTTTTTTTTTAAAGAAAAATATCGTAGTTTCTCCACGGGTGGTCTCCATATTAAAACGCATTACACTGGAATTATATAAATGTGCCTGTGCAACTCAGGAAGTGGCAGATTAAGTAGCTCACAGACCAGTAGCGTTAATCAAGACGGCAAACTTCATTTCAAGGGTTTTTTCTTTGACCTCATTTTTCCATGTCCTTAGTAACAGGTGCATTTCTTTACCAATATTGCTTGTGACCCAGACCTCAGTAATAAGTCCAGTGTGACTCCCCTCTGGACACATGCCTACCTTAAAATCTCTGCACGGGTCTACAAACGTCCGAATGCAGATCTGCCTACCGCCGCCCACTTCATTTGCATGCCTGTCCTTGCATGCTGGGATTAGGCATGCGGATGACCTGTAACCAGGGGCATTCTAAGAAGTGAGAGGGGCCCTTGTGCAGGAGTTATATATGCCCCCCCTTACCCTGAGAGAGGACTGTCCCGAATTGCGGACCTCAAAAGGGGTGGGGCCTAACTGGACAATTTAAGCCCCACCCATTTTTTGGCCTGCGAATCGGGACAGTCCCACCATAGGGGAAGGGGCGCTCATTCGGCATCTATTTCTTCCCTCCGGGAGATCTTGGAGGGAAGAAATAGATGCCGAATGGGCCCCCCTTCCCCTGCCAACCCTTGGCGGACTTGGGTGCAGGATAAATGCCACAGGACCCCCTGTTCTGAGGGGCCCGTGTGCAATGAACACCCTGCACCTGTTATAGGTACGCCTATGCCTGTAACCCACTCTTTTAATCCCTTTTTGTGTTAAGTGCTATAGAAGAGGCAAGGGGGAATGTCACCCTCAGGTCAGTCCACTGCTGGCATTTTTTCAGCTGCCATCTACTTTTAACATATGGGGCTAGATTTACAAAGCTGCAGGAAAGGAAAAGTGGACATGTTTCCCATAGCAACCAATCAGATTCTAGAATCTGATTGGTTACTATGGGCAACATCTCCACTTTTCCTTTCCTGCAGCTTAGTAAATCTGCCCATGGTGTTTTTCTGAAAGTCTGTGTTTCAGATTTTCCTGTCCTGGACAGCCACCAACACAATCTATGTTGTTTATACCGACTCCATCAGCTTCTAGTTAATGCAGCCACATCATTCTGAATTGGTTATGCTGCAATCACTGGATTCAGTGGAACGGTCAATAATACCTCCCAGCAATTATCTACTGGGTTCCAGTAGGTTAAAATAAACCACCGAACAAGAGAGAAGTCAAGGGCTGTAACAGTCACCTGACTCTCTGAACAGTACATACTACAACTAACATGGCCCAAGGAGTAAGCAGTAGTCACTTTTGGGTGGGCCACACCATATGGTTTATAAACTCGGACTATGGAACCTGTGATCTTTGCTTATATGGAAATGATATATCCTTGTGTTCAACTCAATTGATGCAGCTAATTTTATTAATGCCACAAAGGGGAAGATCTTAAACTTAAGACATCCCAGAGGGCTCCATTATTCAAGACATTTCTGTACACTCCACCTGACTCCCTTAATAGACAGGAATCGTCACTATTTGCTACAATTCTCATCATTTTAGGAATTGAATGCCAGCCTTAGAAATAAAGAAAGCGATGGCAGATAAAAAACCTTCTATATTGACCCTAGACCCTATTTCACCCTCAATTTTGTATAAATGTTTGACCTACTACAACTCACACTGCTAACAATGGGCTGGATCAAGACTTTAGTGCTTGAAATGAGTTACTCCTGGGCTAAACCATGTTGATTGCAGGGGGAGTCAAGTTAATTGTATTCTTTGCATGCAGGGATATATCTTTGAATTGCTTACTGCACACAGACACTGACCAGCTTTACAATCACACTGTTATTTAGACTTGGGATAGGAAACATCACCTCTCAACTCTAATATTGTTTGCAACAGATGAAATATGACTCCCCTGCAATCAACATGGTTTAGCCCAGGAGTAACTAACTTCAAGCACTTACTTAAGTCTGGATCCATACCAATGTCTGTTTCCACTTTTACTTAAGCTGGGTGCACACTACATGGATTTGACATGATTATTGTGCAGATCATATGATAAACAAGTGTTCGCAGAGATATCTGATCAGTGTGTGCGCTCCAACGATTATGTAGAATTGTTCCAAAGGAAATCAGATCATTTTATTAGTTTTTTTAACCCGCCTTTTTTTCCCGATCAGCCATGGAAGGATGTCAGAAGAACAGATGGTAACGAGGCATTGCCGGTACTACGGGACCGTTTTCGGTAATGATACAGCCCCAATTTAATTTTGGGTGTACCATTGCCAACAGCTTTTTAAATGTGAATATTTACATTTTGGAATGGGTAATATGTGGAAAGGTATTATTTCAATAAGGTACCCGTTCTGGTTAGGTTTAGGTTGTAGGATAGGAAGGGTTAGGGTTAGGCTCCAGAGAGGGGAGGGTTGAGGTTAGGCTGCAGGACTGGAAGAGTTAGGCTCCAAAGAGGGGAGGGTTAAGGTTAGGCTGCAGGACTGGAAGAGTTAGGCTCCAGAGAGGGGAGGGTCAAGGTTAGGCTGCAGGACTGGAAGAGTTAGGCTCCAGAGATGGGAGGGTTAAGGGTAGGCTGCAGGACTGGAAGAGTTAGGCTCCAGAGATGGGAGGGTCAAGGTTAGGCTGCAGGACTGGAAGAGTTAGGCTCCAGAGAGGGGAGGGTTAAGGTTAGGCTGCAGGACTGGAAGAGTTAGGCTCCAGAGAGGGGAGGGTTGAGGTTAGGCTGCAGGACTGGTAGAGTTAGGCTCCAGAGAGGGGAGGGTTAGGCTGATAGAAAGGTAGAGTTAGGTTAAGGATTAGGGGAAAGTTTTACTAGTTGCCATTGGAGAAATCGCATCTTCACTTCTAGCGACGTCCTCACTGTCGTCATTGGGGCTGTGGAAAAAAATGACTGCTGTCGTGGTTGCAAAGCTGGAATACAATATGTCACAAATCAACACATCGTACCGGTGAGCCACACCCTGCTAATAAGAGACGAAAATCACAGAGCTACCGGTAAATCATGTGTAGTGTGTACGCACCAATCAGCATGCTGAGAGTTGTTAGTGAAATATTATGGTATATGGTTAAATATATTTGATCATGTGAAATGTAATGAAGTGTATACCCAGCTTTACACTTATTCCATTGCTCCTACAATACCCTTTCCCAATTAGAATGTGAGCTTCCTCATATAGATTGTTCACAATATCATCCCTTAGTGCATACCATGTCCCTGTGTATCCTAATCTCTACTGTCCACTGCTTCAGGGCAATATGAAGCCATATATATACATATATATATATATATATATAATCTTTGTTTTGTGAGATGCTGTTTATGACACTAGGCTATACACAGGATTAATTGACGTTTCAGCTACAGCCATTTGTTTGCTAGCCCAGAGGAAGGTCATGGTAAAGGTGACGATAAACACTAGCTTACAGTTCCAATTCACTGCCTGCCCTTTGTTGACCATTAACAGGAAAGCGATTCTTTTTCAGCTTGTTATGTCTTACAGTGCAGCGGGGATCCTGGACTGCAGGGACTAATCCACACAATGTAAATAACTAGAAATGATACGTCTTGAAGCAGCAGCGCTGTGACACTGAACAGAAAAATGAGCTCTGTAATAGAGAAACAAAATCATTTCCATCCACTGAATGGAATTACCCATTGAACTGATAGCTAAAGCAAATGGGCAGATGTAACATAGCAATATTGTTGTTGAGATTGATACATCTGTAAAAATACTAAATGGGCAATAAATATTCCTAAAGTAGTTTATAGTCGCTTTGATAACTAGTTTAATCCCATTGAGCAGTAATACACTATCATCTATTGTCTATGTAGCACCTAAATATTAAGTGGTTCTTTGCAGAGTCCCTATCTCGCACACTAATAAACATGGGCGGGGCCACTGTGGGGCATTGTTACAGACCTGCATGCACAGAGCAGTCCCACTGCATGCGCCCCGGATTGAGGGGGCACAAGGTGAACCCCATATTCAAAGTTCTGCTAGTGTTCTTACTAATGTATGTATTGTCCGAAGCCAATTAACTTCCCCTGTGTGATAAATGTCCTCCAACCACTTCGCCCACCTCAGATAAGACAAATCCAATAAAAGACACAGAGACTTGCCCGTGCGGCGTATTTGGTCACGTAGTTGCATTGCGCTTAGCTTCTGCATACGTTACGTGCCGTAATTGTTTGCAGTCCAAAGGTGCCGTTGTGTTTGCTTTTGGATAACACGCAGACCTCGCCACTTTATCAAATGCATCTATGGTCTGTAGGAATGCACTAAGGCCCATAGACTCCAAGGACCAGATGGAGACCCCAGCACGCTTTCCGTACATCTGGTGGTCTTTCTGTCCACATGAGGGAGGGAGTCACACTCGCGGATCTGCGCGTAAGTGGAATACCCATCCCACACTGTACAATTTACATGCTTCCCCCCGTCCACACAGTTCCATAGTTCCATCCGGATATGGGCATAAAACGCATGTAACATCTGGAGGGTGCATATGCCCCCCACTCAAAACACCCCACTTATCCTCTTTGCGTGCGTAAGTGGGGTGCCGGACACTAGTCTGGATCCGGTCCTAAGTGCTGAGCTGTCTAACCTGATGGCTGCTAACAGCTTAGCGCTGCTGCTCCCGGTCTGTCCTCCCTGCAGCCGCAATCCCAAAGCATTTTACTTTCCCACTTTACTGAATAGAATACCAAAGTTTGCTACACACTATGGGCCGTATTCTTATTTAAGACCAATAGGTCACTTACGCACGCAAGGTGCATAAGTGATCTGATTTCACGCATGCGCCCTCCAGATGTTACGCTACGGTTACTATGGTAACCCTAGCATAGAAACAATGTGGAAATGGGCTGTGCTTCCCTTCCGCCCGCTAAAGGCGGGGGGGAAGCATTTAAATTGTACAGTGTGGGAGGGGGCTCCCACACTGCAGCAGATCAGCGGTCGTACGGACCGCTGATCCGCACGTCCCATTTAAGGCAGGCTTATGGCAGCCATAAGATGTCATTAAGCCCGCACGACAGAGGGGAGAGGGGAGTGACAGGGGGCATGCACTCCCATCTCGCTCGCGTAATTACAGATCCCTGCACGCACGGAAAGCGTCTGGGGGTCTGAATCCGGTCCTATATGCTAATCTGATTGGCCTGATCATGGCACAGTGCGTGACATAGACTGATTTTCTGCTGTCTGATAAGCAGTTCATTCCTATACCCTTAAACTCGTCCCTGTGACAATCCTGCTAGGAAGGTGGTGAGGAGATAGGACCTATCATCAGATGCGATTATTACATATTGTATTATGCTCTGATAGGCATCTAATTTGCATTCAACATGTTTATTTCTCAGAAAAGCACATTCTAGATGTTATTTGACGAACATGAAGTCCTTTCACGCACACAAAAGTGACAAATACAATTGATAGTCCTGGTGTCTGAACTAAGCAGAGAAAAATGTGATATGAATTAAGGGAGTGTTTCAAAAGGTCATATTCTCAAGTGGATTCCCAAACTGTGTTTATCAGCGTATATTAGAGCAGTCCAAGAACAAGAAATTGGTCAGACTCATGGAAATTCACTTGGGGCCAGATTTACTAAGCTGCGGGTTTGCAAAAGTAGAGATGTTGCCCATAGCAACCAATCCGATTCTAGCTCTCACTTTCCTATTACATACTAGAGAATGTCAGCTACGATCTGATCACTTTTCCAAACTGGCAGCCTGGTAAATGAGGCCCTTGGAGGACAAACGTTACACTTATCACAATAAAAATATGCTATAGATTCATGACATTTTTGGTATATAACGTGGTTCATGTGTCCTTACAAATGGGGCAGTGTGGTGGCTGAAGAGGTAGCACCTCTGTCCATTTCCAGGCAAGCCCTTGTCTTTGTGGAGTTTGGATGTTCTCCCCGTGTCTGCGTGTGTTTCTTCCCTCACTCCAAAAACCAGCTGGCAGGTTAACTGGCTACTGAATAAATGAACCTTAGACTGTGTGTGTGTCTGTGTGTGTTAAGGAATTTAGACTGTAAGGAGTGGATCCAGTTTTAGAGCTCCATTTACTATCACTTACCTGCCCCTGGGAACGTTGCTGCTCCGGGCTTTTTTGTGATCACAGCGAACCCGGCCGCTTCCCCTTTAAAATTTACTAATACTCACCCCTCCGTTGAGCTCCTGCGAAGTCCGGCGATGACCTCTGCACACATCGCAGGACACTTCATATGAATGAAGCCCTGCGCATAAGCAGAGACTACATTGCCGGACGTAGAAAATTTTAAGCCCTAATATGAAAACCACTGCGCATGCGCAGTGTCTTCATATCGGGGCTGAGTCGGACGCATCTCCCGGACAGGTGAGTTTATCTTTTTTTCTTATTTTTTTTTACAGTTTTTAATGTTTACAATGTTTTTGTTTATTTTTTTTTTGTTAAAATTAGAAAAACATTAGTGCATGCTCCTTCATGCCAGCGATGTCCCCATACATGCCCCTCTTTTCCTCCCCCTAATAACAGCTATTAGGGGGAGGAAAAGGGGGAATATGGGGATATCGCTGGTATGAAGCTGGTATGATCCTGAGCTGGCGTTATGTTTACCTTTGGTGCCGAATGATAATCTCAGCACCGAGGGATTGTGAATTGTAATGTAGTGCTGGCAGCCGTTAAGATCAACGGCCCGGCGAAGAATTGTGAAGTCTGTGTGCAACGCCATGGAAACAGCAGATATCCTTTACTATCACTCTGTTATTTAGACTTGGGATAGGAAACATCACCTCTCAACTCTAATACTGTTTGCAGCAGATGAAATATGACTCCCCTGCAATCAGCATGGTTTAGCCCAGGTGTAACTAAGTTCATGCACTTAACAAGGTCTGGATCCAGCCCGAAGTTGGTAAATATAGCCCTTAGTATGTTATGGGAGCAGAACTCCTCTGCAATGGAAGCAAGTGCGATCTTGAATATCCTCGCACGTGCGCCACTTCTGTAATCTGGAACCTACCTTAACTATTACGCACTCCTTGTAAAATGGGGCTGGTGCATAATGAGGGATCATACGTAAGTGTTGAACCAAGCCATTACTATACGCTTTCCCCACCCACCATGCATACATACAGTGCGCATGGCAGGTCAACCCGCCCTGCCATCAAAAAGGCTTCCAGATTGGAAACCAGGATCGTGCACAGCGCGTTCCAGTACATTACTAACGTGTGCACACATGCGCAATATGCACTTACACATTCAGAATGCTGCAATTGGCTGATTTTTATCATTCTAGATAAGCTCCAGTGGCGCAGGGATTGATGTAAATGGTTGCTTAAATGTTGTAAAGAGCTAATATGATGGCACTATATAAAAACCTTTTAATAAATAAATAAAAATAAAAATTACCCTAAAAATTAGATTTTTATGGTAACTTAATTTTTTTTTTATACTTTGTTGTTTATTTGACTAAAATTATTTTTATTTGTGTCATTTCCAGCAGGATTATATTGCTTTTTTAATGAATAAACTAAACAGATTAGCATTCTCTATCATTTTAAACTTAATACACAAGGTGTAATGTATAAATAAATAAAGGAGCATTGTTGAAACTTAAATTTTTTTTTTCTTAGCACATTTTTGTCCCCCTAAGAAATGGCTGTCATTGTCATCCTGAGAGAACATATAATAGGACATAATTATGTCTTCTGCATTTAAGAGTTTGAAAAGATAATGATGGGCCGTTTTGCATATGTAAATTATACATTTCTGCACATCATTCAAAAGTAAACTAGTATAGTAATTTTCAGTTGTCATTATCTAAAATAAGGTGCAGGTTTTCCTAGGCAAAATAATAAAAACATTGAAGGGGGAAATATAACTTTTTAGAGATATTGGGCTGGATCCAGACTTAAAATGAGTTACTCCTGGGCTAAACCATGTTGATTGCAGGGGAGTCATATTTCATCTGTTGCAAACAGTATTAGAGTTGAGAGGTGATGTTTCCTATCCCAAGTCTAAATAACAGTGTGATAGTAACGCTGGTCAGTATCTGTGTGCAGTAACCAATTCAAAGATATATGCCTGCATGCAAAGAATACAATTAACTTGTCTCCCCCTGCAATCAACATGGTTTAGCCCAGGAGTAACTAAGTTCAAGCAATTACTTAAGTCTGGATCCAGCCGTTATGTTTCTCATGATTGTTTTCAGTAATGGTAGTAGACCGAATCCTAACCTAGGCTGGCGCTCATGGCTGCCATCAGAGAGAGATGGCCAGGATTATTGCCCCAGGCCTGGAGACAGATGGGGCCCACTGATACCTACACCTTAGCACTGTAGCAGCAGGTATCAGCAGTATCCTACAATTGAATCTTGCAGCCAAGAGCTGCACATTATCCGCCCAATCCACAGAGATAGGATTCCCTGCGCATCGGCTCGCTATTAATGCAGGTCAGTGGCGCTCATCACAGGTGACATCACACAGGGGGCGTAGCGCAGCGGATGTGTTCCGGGCCCCAACATGTCTCGTGGCAGCCTTGTTGGTGCTGAACTCAGCACTACAAGTGCAGCAACAGCGGAGCTGAAATGCCGGATCCCCACAGTATGCTAACTGCCGTACAGATGAGGATAGACCAATCCTCTTGCTCGTACAGAGTCACACTTGCAGGACCCTAACTTAAGATGTCCTCGCCGTGCCTACATAAAATAGGGATAGTGCAGAAATCAGGATAGTACATTACTGTACTATTTACATGCCTCCCTTTTCCTGCAAAGCGGAAGAACTTACGCTTCCTGTAAGGTCCCATCCCGTCATTGTAACATTTACCAGAACAGAATTTTAGATCCATCTTGGCAGTGCAGTGCTTGCTTATGATCCTGTGTATTTCCATGCTGTTTTTCCATAATGAGCATGTGGGCAAATTTGTGTTAACCGAGTGGAGCACATTCCGTCCTATCCAAACTTAGGAGGATTGAACTAGAGCCTCATATCGGATTCAAAAGGGATCAGATCAATAGACGTGTGTGGATCCACATTCACGCATCTGTACAAGCACCCCCTTTTGCAGGGATGGACTTCCAACACTCTTCTGACTCCTGTAAATGAAAATGGCAGCAATAGTCAAGTCAGGATTGGTACACAGAGAGAGGGCACGTCTATATTGTACATTGTGATCAAAATCCAGCCCCTAAGTCATAAGGTTTTAAAATTATCCTTTCACTGAAATCTGGATTTGGTATCATGGGTGTGTGTGCATGGACTAGTTTCCTAGTTTTCCCCTAGGGGCTGCTACGTTGGACTTTTTTATTGCGTTTTGTTGCCTGATTGCCAGCACCTGCTCTGGTGATCCCAGCCCCTCACTGAGCAGAATACTTACCTTTGTACTTTAGTTTCCTGAAAGTTTATCCCTGTATATTTATATTATTTTTGGTTCTTAGCTCCAAGTCCCATCTTGTTTTGGATGTTTGCATTAATACATATTCTGTGTTTTCATTATACTCTGTGTTTGGCTGCGGTGGGAGTCCCCGCTCAGATTGGCTGCCTTTAGAAATAGAGACAGCCGAAAGTTTATTTTCGTCTGTCTCAAATGCCAGTCCATTTTAGATTTTTTTTTAATGAATGGGTGAGTATCGACATGCTCACCCATTTATTTTAGCCGCACCCACCGCAGACCTGCCACTGACAGCTACAGAGAGGTGAGTAACCTCTCCGTGGACTTTTTAATGTTGGGGGTGGGTTAGGGTAGGCTCTTAGGAAGGGAGGGTTAGTATTAGGGCCATAGAAGGGGGGGGTTAGGGTCAAGCTGCAGGGACAGGAGTCTTAGGGTTAGGCTATAGAGAAGGGAGTATTAGGGTCAGGCTAGGAAGAGAGGGTTAGGGTCAGGCTAGGAGAAGGGAGGGTTAGGGTCAGGCTGCAGGGAAGGGAGAGTTAGGATAATGGAATGGGAGGGCTAGGGTCAGAATTAGGGGAAGGGTTGGGATTAGTTTTTACACTTACCTATCAGAGCACCATGTTACCCATCGGAGTATAAGCAATCGATATCCCTGCCAGTTTGAAACTGGGCCATTCTTAGTGGGGACCAACACCCGCTTGGCTGTTAATGCATTACATAAATACTAGCATCATGGCAATGCTATCCAGTGACACATCTGGCAGAGTTGGTGTTGGAGTTTGCATGTGTGGATTTACATTATAGGTGTTCCCTCTTTGCAGATTTGGATTTCCATGCGTCCAGAAATTAACATGCGCTTGCATCCATGGAAGTGGTTACAATGGTACGGATAAAAATATATGCAATCTACGTAACGAAACAATACGTAGATTACGTAAAATATTTACTACGCATGCATAGTAGCTACTATATAAATGACGGACGTATGTTGGAAGACGGATGTTGTTGTGGATCCAGCCCAATGTCTGCATAATGCCTCCTATCACCTGCAGCTTTAGCTGAATCTTCTGGAGTCTGGTTATGACTTTATATATGTGCAGCTCCTATCTGTGGGATGTTTATCCTCTCTCCTCCAGCCTATATGCAAACATATCTGGCCCTAGTACCCTCTACATGTACAGAGGCAGAATTTAAGAGGGTAAGGACAGCCTGGCATTGCTCATGTACCTATGTGTGGTGCAAGCTTATCTGGTGCGCCCTATTTCAAAAGGCCCTTCACTCCCAGCTAGTTCCAAACTGGCTGGGATATCGATTGCTTATGCCTCGATGAGGTATAGCAATCGATCCCCGAAGCAACGAACACGGTGCTCTGAAAGGTGAGTTTCCCCCAACCCACTCCTAACCCCCTCCCCGGCAGCCTAACCCTAAGTCCCCCCCACAGCCTAACCCTA
>WWET01001289.1:207168-218093 GCA_011038615.1 Limnodynastes dumerilii | reverse complement strand
ATTTAGGTTAGGGTTAGGTGGGGGGGTTGAGACTTAGGGTTAGGCTGCAGGGGGGGACTTAGGGTTAGGCTGTGGGGAGAGGGAAGGGGAGTAAGGTTGGAGACTTAGGGTTAGGCTGCGGGTGTGGGGATTTAGGGTTAGGTGGGGGGGTTGAGACTTAGGGTTAGGCTGCAGGGGGGGACTTAGGGTTAGGCTGTGGGGAGAGGGAAGGGTTAGGGAGTAAGGTTGTTGACCTTTCGGAGCACCGTGTTTGATGCTCCAGGGATCGATTGCTATGTCTCAAAATAGGGCCGTTATCAAAATGCCTATATCAAAATAGGGCCGATCGCAATGGGGATCCACACTCGTACAATCAACATTTCAGCACCTTGCCCATTATTTGTGGGTATGGTGCATAGATGTTAAAGTAGGTCTGCCTATTTTATTATTATTGTTATTATCATTTATTTATAAGGCGCCACAAGGTGTCCGCATCTCTATACAAAATACAGTACAGACATACATACAGGACAGGGATGAACAGTATAGTATATTTTAAAATGCAATATAAATATAAAAATATCTCAAAAACACAATAAATGCAAGGTGTCAAACTCAGCAGATCAGGGAGAAGGGGATAGAGTGCAGTAAGAGGTTGAGAGAGACACCAGGTGGGGATGGGGTAAACCGGTAGCAGAGGGGGACAAGAGTGTACGAAGTGAGGTGGGAGTGGTGGAGGAGGGAACAACACTAGGATGGAGGGCCCTGCTCACCTGAGCTAACACACTGGAAGAAGGGATGAACATACAGAAGACATAAGGAGGGGGAAGGAAGTGGACTGCTGGTGTGAGCAAATGAAAAGGGGGAAGGAAGGAATAGAGATAAATGTAGAATAAAGTGAGGATGTTAAGTGGAGGAGGGGTAGGCTTGCCTGAACAGGTGCGTTTTTAGTGAGAGATTGAAGAACTGCATTGTGGGGGATAGTCTGACTGAAGATGGGAGGTCATTCCAGAGCACCAGAGAAGTCTTGAACACAAGCCTAAAATGTGGTGATCAGTAGGGAGGTCAGACCATACCTCCCAACATTGGAAAGAGGGACAAAATTTTGCAACATGGTAGAAGGGATGTGTCATATACCTGCCAGTGGGCGCGTCTGGGGGAAGTGGGTGTGTCTTGCACCTCAGCGGGTCTAGTGCCTGCCCCTTTTATTAATTCAGCCATCCATATGTCTGCCCCTTATTATTTCTCCAAACAGCCATATGTCTGCCCCATTCATTATTTGCCAGCTTCCATATGCCTGCCCCTTTATTATTTGTCTAGTCTCCATATGTCTGCCCCTTTATTAAATGTGCGCCCCTAGTATATGTCTGTCCCTTTATTAATTGTCCTGCCATCCCTATCAGCCCCTTTTTATTATGTTCAGCCATCCATATCTGTCCCTTTTTATTATGCCCAGCCATCCATATCTGCCCCTTTTTATTATGCCCAGCCATCCATATCTGCCCCTTTATTATGCCCAGCTATCCATATCTGCCCCTTTATTATATCCAGCCATCCATATCTGCCCCTTTATTATGCCCAGCCATCCATTTCTGCCCCTTTGTTATGCCCAGCCATCCATATCTGCCTCTTTATTATACCCAGCCATACATTTCTTCCCCTTTATTATGCCCATACATCCATATCTGCCTCTTTATTATGCCCAGACATCCATATTTGCCTCTTTATTATGCCCAGCCATCCCCTTTATTATCCATTTCCAGCTGCAGTCTGACTCCAGACCAGCAGCGCTGGATGTTAAAATGAGGTCTCGGCTGCAGCTCCCTCTCCTCCAAAGCTTTCTTACCTTTTAGATCATCCAACGAGCGGGACTGCGGCCAGAATATGAAGTCCCGCGGTGGCCGAGACTGAGAAATAAAGTCCCGCGGTCACAGGCTGTGACTGCTGGACTTCATTTCCCAGTCTCAGCTACCGCAGGACATCATATTCTAGCCGCTGTCCCGCTCGCTGGATGATCTGAAAGCTAAGGGAGCTTTTTCCCATGTACAAAATGCACTTTTAATTTTGGTACCCCAAAATTAAGGTGCGTCTTATACAGGGGTGCGTCTTGTACATGGGGAAAGGCGGTACTTACCTTTTGGTGTCTTCCTCCGCGGCGCTGTCCAGCTGTCTCTCTGTCTCTCCCTCTCTGATGAGTCACCTGGTGCGGAAGTACAGATAATACAGGGCTCCTACGGGAGCCCTGTAGGACCAAATCTCTTTTGCAGAATGGCAGTGACTGCATAGGTTCGGTCACTGCCATTCTCAGTAACAGGATTGTAGGAGCACTGTATTTCCTGTACTGTGCTGGAAAAGCCCTGCCGCATTTAACGCGCGGCAGGGCTTTACAAAAAAAAAATAAAAAACAACTTTGTCCCGAGAGTCTGGTCTCTTGGGACAAGTTGTGGGGCGGGCGGGACAGTCCCCCGAAAGCGGGACTGTCCCACTGAAATCGGGACAGTTGGGAGGCATGGGTCAGACAGAGGTGGTTACCAGAACGGAGAGGGCAGGAAGGGGTGTGTATGTTGATGAGGGAACAGAGGTAGGGAGCAGTGAATGAGGAGATGGCCTTAAAAGTGAGGGTAAGGAGTTTAAAGAGAGGTCTAAAGCGGACAGGAAGCCAATGGAGGGTTTGACATAAAGGAGAGGCCGAGGTAGAGCAGCGTGAGAGGAAGATGAGCCTGGAAGCAGCATTGAGTATAGATTGATGGGGGGGGCAAGACGGGTGAAAGGGAGACCAACGAGGAGGAGGTTACAGTAGTCCAGACATGATATGAATAGAGAGTGGATGAGGGTTTTGGTAGTTTCATTGGTGAGGAAGGGGCAGATGCGTGTAGGTGGAAATGGCAAGAATGAGAGAGAGTGGGGATGTGAGCTATAAAGGAAAGTGAGGAGTCAAGGAGGACACCTAGGCAGCGAACTTGAGGAGATGAGGAGACAGAGGTATCACCATTTGTTATAGTGCTGGAGGGGGAGAGGAGATCCTAAGGGGAGTAAAAACAATGATTTCCATTTTGTCCATATTCAGCTTGAGGAAGCGTTTGGCTATCCATGTGGATAGGGATGTAAGGCACTCAGAAATCTTAGATAGAAAAGAGGGGTGGAGGTTAGGGGAGGAGAGGTAAATTTAGGTGTCATTAGCATAGAGGTGCTGATAAGGTTACCCAACGAGGAGGTGTAGAGGGAGAAGAGGAGCAGCCTAAGGATAGAGCCCTGGAAGACACCAACAGCGAGCGGAGGGGGCGGCAGAGGGGTGGAAACAGAGAAGGTGCAGTCAGATAGGAGGAAAACCAGGAGAGAGCAGTATCAGTGAGACCAAAAGAGCGGAGGGTTTGAAGCAGAAGAGGATGGTCAACGGTGTTATAAGCAGCTGACCAATCAAGAAGGATGAGTATGGAGTAGTGGCCCTTGGATTTGGGAGATAACCTATCATGCCTAGTGTGACTACTGTACAACAGTTAAGCTGCAGAGGGGATCTTGCATCAGACCTCTTCTGCCAGTGGAGCTCTGTATCCAGTCCTATGTTTTTTAGCGGTGAAGGGGCATCCAAAAGCTCATTAACGGATGCCCCTATTTCGAATACCCCTCCATTTTCGAGTATGCCGATCACCCATTCCGCTACCACTGGACCCACACCACAGGAAAGGTGAGTTACCTCTCAAGGGTTAGGGTTGGGGTAGTTTTCAGGCTTACCTTCATCAAGGTATAAGCAATCGAAATCACAGCCGGCAGTTCGAAACTGGCTGGGAGGAAACAGCCCTATTGAAATAAAGCCATTCCGGGGACCCACCTCCGTTTTTTAGATATAGTATTTTCAAATTTTTTTGTGTTTATGCTGTTATAAATCCAGCTTCGGATCACCCACGTGCTCAGCAGCGCCAATTCCAAGTCACTGTATTTTAACTCCTGTGTGTGCAAAGGGAGGCCACTCCGCTCACACACAAGCAAGTTATGATCGCACAACCCTACATTTATATTTCTGTACTGTCCCCGCCTAAAATGGGGATGGTATGGAAATTCGGGGAGGACGTAAGGAAGGCCAGATTCACACCAGCGGACGTATTTCACATAGAAACATAGAAAGTGACGGCAGATAAGAGCCACATGGCCCATCTAGTCTGCCCATTTGTTTATTGAAAACTATACTGACCCTAGACCCTATTTACCCTCAATTTGGTTTACAATTTAGGATACCCTTATATTTATCCCAAGCATGTTTAAATTGTTCTACTGTATTGGCCTCAACCACTTCAGATGGGAGAATATTCCATTTATCTATCACCCTTTCAGTGAAGTAATTTTTCCGCACATTTCCTCTGAATCTACCACCCTCCAGTTTATATTCATGCCCTCGTGTTCTATTACACCTTTTCTTTTGGAAAATGCCCCCCTCCTCTAGCCAGTCACAACCCTTGATGTATTTGAAAGCTGCTATCATGTCCCCCCTCTCCCTTCTCTGCTCCAAGCTATACATGTTTAGTTCCTCTAGCCTTTCTTGGTATGATTTGTTACAAAGGCCATGGACCATTTTAGTTGCTCTTCTTTGCACAGTCTCTAATGTATTTATGTCTTTCTGGAGATATGGCCTCCAGAACTGAACGCAGTATTCTAGGTGAGGGCGTACCAATGATTTATAAAGGGGCATCACTACTCTCTCTCTGCTACTAATTCCTCTCCCTATGCAACCAAGCATCTGACTTGCCTTTCTCATTGCTTTGTTACATTGATTGGCTACCTTCAGGTCACTGGAAATAATGACTCCTAGATCCCTTTCCTCCTCGGTAGATTCTAATGTAATGCCATTAAGGAAATATTGAGCCTTTGGGTTTTTGTGTCCAAGTGCATGATTTTGCATTTTTTGGCATTAAACTGCAGTTGCCACACTCTTGACCATACATCTTTATTTTACCGATAATAGCTACTACGCATGCGTAGTAACTATTTTACGTAATCTACGTATCATTTTGCTAAAGACCGCATATACGCAATCTATGTAACAAAACGATACATAGATTACATAAAATAGTTACTACGCATGTAGCTATTATCGGTAAAATAAGGACGTATGTGCTATACGTCCGCTGGTGTGAATCCGGGCCGAAGTCTGTATACAGTGGGCATCCTGCATCACATCCCCGCTCTTTATTTACAAAGGGTAATTTTTTCTGTGAAATTCAATTCACAGAGTATCACCGCGATTTTCTATCGATTTGCAGCGTGAATTCACCGAATTCATTAAGCTGCGATTTTTTCCAACTCACACGAGATGCTGTGAGTTTGCAAGGGGTAAATCACGGTGATTTTCTATTGAGAAGCACCGCGATTTGTCCTTGAAAAAATCGCGGCGACTCGCGTGAGTTTCAAAAAAAAAATGCAGCATGGTTGAAAGCCTTAGCCATGCTGTGCTGATAGAACTATAAGGCTCAGCATTGCTTAGCCTTGTAGTAATATCAGCGTCAGCATGGTAAGGCTTCTAACCATGCTGCGCTGTGTGCTCCGTGTGTTAAAAAAAAATAGTGTGTGCATAAAACATACTGATAGAAAATACAATGTGTTCATGTGTAATAAACCTTTTCCCTAACTAATATTAACCCCTAATGTCTCCACTTACTTCCGGTGGTCCGTGTCCTATGCTAAGTGTCATGTAATGTAGTGTGTGGTGTAATAAATATATTTAAAAAAAAATTTCACTCACCATTTGCTGTCATCTGTCTTGGGAAGTCTTGCTAGATGTGAAGAATGTTCATCTGTTGCTTTGAGTCCTGGCGTCGGCTTGCTTGCAGTCTTCTCCCCTTCAGCTCCGGCTCCTCTGGCTCTTCAGATCTTGCCTCCTCTTCTTTCTTCTTCTGCAAATGCCATTCTGTCACTAGGGGGCAGCCTTTTATTTAAATGATGACGTCAGAGGCCAGAGTGTAACACACTCTGCACACAGCGCAGCATGGTTAGAAGCCTTACCATTCTGACGCTGATAGAACTACAAGGCTAAGCAATTCTGAGCCTTGTAGTTCTATCAGCACAGCATGGCTTTCAACCATGCTTTGGTCAGATTTGACACTCAGAAAAACACGTCAACAAAATTGACATGTGTTTTTCTAGCTCGCAGGGTGAATTGCCACTAACTCGCCTCTAGGCAAGGGCGAATTGCTAAACGGCGAGTTAATGGCGATTTGACTGCGAGTTAGTCAAAGCGACCTTTATGAATACTGTAAATTGTATGGCGATTTTCCAGAGGCCTAAACTCACGTGAGTTTACCTTTTGTGAATACAGTGATTTCATTCTCACTGCAAACTCACGTGAGTTTAGGCGATTTCTGCAAAATCATCCTTTGTAAATATACCCCTAAGTCAGTCTGGATTTGATTCACGGTTTAATAAAGTTCAATGTACTAAAATAATTTAACAGCAAATGTTATACTGATTATTATTCTAGAAAAATTAATTGAGCGTGTTAAAAATTTACTTATACAATATCCCAAATCATTCTCAAAGCTGAGTGCTTAAACACTGCAGCTGTTTCTCTTCATTAATCAGACGACTTTCTCCAGCTAATCAGATGCCAAAATAAAAAAAAAAAACACTTATCACTTATAAATAGTATTCCTCTCATAGAAGTAACTAGAAAAACATAAAACAGTGGGTGCAGATGTGTTATGTTGTACTATGATACGATGGCACCCTGTAATGTTATAAAATATATATAGAAGAGGGGTGTTCGCGTAATAGGGGTGTTTGCTGCTAGCGTAATTTTGGCTGTTTGTACGTTCTGTGCATGCGCACGGCAGATGTTACGACGTGTAACTCTGGCCGGCCATAACACTGTAGTAACTACATACGAAGGGGCGTGCCAAAAATATGGTAGCCATAACTACACTTGAACTACGCACTGGTGGCGGGGTGAGGCATTTAAATCGTACAGTATGGGCTGGGTTAGGCAGTTCCCTCCGTCAGGATGCTACATACGTGCACGGTTACGCTTTGAAAAGTTAAGGCAGGGTTTGGCAAGCGTAAAACAGCAAAAGTACGTCCGTCCGAAAAGAGTGCCTGGGGGAGTGCATAGTACTTAGTAAATACGCTACGCTAACAAACGTAACACGCACATAGGTCTGGATCCGGCCTTAAGTATCACAAAGGTACAACAAGTGAAAGCACCACATACAATGGAAAACAACAATAGATACTCTAAGTCTTAGCGCTTCACTTCTAAATAATAAAAACACATATTGCGGGGATGGATTATAAAATACCTGTAGTCCGATAACATAGATCTTGAGAATAAACACTGCTAATGATGGTAAAAGACAGCAGCATACCTTGATTCTTTAAGGTGCCGTACTCTGGATATATGTTGTTTATATGAAGTGCAGGAACTAACGCGTTTCTCCCTATAGCTGAGGTTTTTATCAAGGTCTTGAAAACTGAGGTCTTGATAAAGACCTCAGCTAAAGGGAGAAACGTGATGGGTTTATCCTGCACTTCTTGTAAACAATACAGCACCTTAAAGAATCAAGAGTTGCTGCTTACGTGGATTGGTTTTCTATGCGCTACTGAAACATATATTTCTTGTGTCTCCACTTGCTTTGTGAGTACCTTTTTACCTTTTACTATATCTTCTTTAATAAAAGATATCACCCTAGTAAACAGAGGCATTTCTTGTCTTTCTCTTTTCTCTATGCCGGGAGCCATGATCGGAATTGACCAGGGACACTGAAATCAAGGCTTGGCACAGACGGACTTGAGAGATAGAAGCTAGATGCCATGAGGAATCACCACTGAACTTATTGTGGGAGAACTTCAATTCCTTTTCAAACATACTCACCATATTAAATACAGTGGACGGTATTCTTTCTACCTCTGAATGTTATTGACTGTTCTATACCTCAAAGTGAGTACAGACAATTTTTTTTATACAATATACAAACAAGATTGACCTTTTCTGAGACTAATATATCTATTACCTGCCTGTTACCATCATAAACAGTGTCTATTCTCAAGATCTAAATCAGTGGTTCCCAAACTGTGCGCCACGGCTCCCTAGGGTGCTGCGGCGCTCTCACCGGGGTGCCGTGGAATGTTTCTTCCGACGTTCCACCACGTCAGAAGAAATATTCTGGCTTGGGTAGTAGGGAGGGCAGTGCAGGTAAATCGTGAGCTCCAGGCGCCAACGGGAGTCCGGCAGCTGTTAAATGTCTGACAGTCTGCCGGCTACTGGCGGCGCACACATTTTCCAGCTTCATGCGTGTGACGTCACACGCATGAATAGAGAAGCCGAGGAGAGCAAATTGCAGGTATTCTCTCTGCACTTAATATCAGTGAATAAAAATATAATAAAGGTGATGGGGCAACATTGGGGAGATGATGAGGAGGGAGACAACACAGGAGGAGATGATGGGGAGGGGGACAAGACTGGAGGAGATCATGGGGAAGGTGGGACAACACAGGAGGAGATGATGGGGAGGGAGACAACATAGGAGGAGATCATGGGGAAGGGGGACAACACAAGAAGAGATGATGGGGAAGGGGGACAACACAGAAGGAGATCATGGGGAGCCGATGAGGGGAATGAGAGATGATGGAGATAGAGATGATAATGGTATGGGTGATGAATGGAGAGGGGGAGATGATTATAATGGTATGGTGATGAATGGAGAGGGGGAGATGATGATAATGGTATGGTGGTGAATGGAGAGGGGGAGATGATGATAATGGTATGGTGATGAATGGGGAGATGATGAAGATAACGAGGAGGGGGAACTGATGAAGAGGAGGTGGAAATAATGAAGGGATGGAGATATGATAAAGAGAATGGGGGGGGGGGAGAGGATGATGAANAGTGGGGGGGGGGGGAGATGATGGGATGATGAAGGGGATAGAGAAATGATAAAGAGAATGGGGAAGATGATGAGAATGGGGAGATGATTACCAGATTATTGGTCGCCACAGGAGAGGTGAGTGGCACTGATATAGGAACTCTTCCTTAGTGGGATATTATCGTGTTTATCTGCCACCTCCTGCTGGGACCAATAATCTGTGTAGTTTATGGCCAGCTTTAATGGCAGAAGTACCAGGACATCAATATAAACAAACTTAAGACAATTGGAAATATGTCCTTTTGTTGATGAGATATGTGATCATTGCCAGTGAACTTTCCTAAAAATAAAAATACTTTTAATCTTGTCTGAGTGCAGCGGTAGCAAGGATCTGATGCCAGAGGCTTCCGTGTGGATGAGGGGAAACCACTCCCCTCGTTTGCAAGGGATTCCGATAAGACACACTTACCTGAAAACTTCTGCCCCGGCCTTACATAAAACAGGGATTTCACATACAGTTTAGCAAAAAGAGTGCGTTTTCCAATCCATTTGATCAGTAAACACCCCCTTTTCAGACATCTAGTCAATACTTGTAATAGATATTAAATAAATGGAGTTGTTAAATTATATTTTATTCCACTAAAAACATTTAAATATTGTATTTTAATGACAGTTACATAGAAATAAAAACCTGGCTACTTAAGAAATCTTTCTGCTTTGCAAATAATATGACAGAATTGTGTGGGTTTCTGAGGCAGTCTGATACAACAGCACTTTGTTCATTGTATTCACTTAATATGCATATTTGTCAGTTCACGGCTCTCTAGAACCAATAAAGCAATTTTCAGCCAATAAAATGTTTCTTGCTGTAATGCAGCCACAAAAAAATTTTAACAAGGTGGCTTTTTTTACCTTTCAGATTATTGCACAAAGAAAAATAAAACAGTCTGCAGGGTCACATTAACTACCCATTTAGAGGTTGTTTACAATCCTCCAGATACCCACAATTCCTGATTCTTACATCAAGATGTCTCAAGAGCCCTGAAAACTACATTAAATGTTTGTGGCAAAATTGTAAAACACACTGTAGAGATGTGAGATCCAAGATGTGTAATGTTCATATATAGGCGTGATAACTATTTTTATGTAGAAATGAAAAACCTGCAACTTAAATCCACTTATATGTCTTCTTTTGTAAATTTGGTGGTGGTGCTAAAGACTATTACAGTCTATGAAGAAATGAGGGTAAATTGATGTTCTCCTCCTTTATTGTTTAGGTAAGAGTCTGAGGGCTCCAACCAGAGCCGTAACTAGAAATTTTTAGCGCCAGGGGCAAAAAATGAAAAAGGTGCCCTCTGGCACTGAATTCCAAGCCAATTGAACCATAAATATTAACTTACTGGTGCCCCCTTTTAGATCTGCGTGCCTATCACACGCACCTCTAGCTACGGCACTGGTTCTAACACTGTTACTGGAACAGGCAATAAAACCAGGGTGCGGAGTCTAACTAGGGTCTGGTGTTCACTAGAGCCCCTAATGGGGATAGTCTGGGCTGAAGGCGCCTAGCAGGTCGTGGCCCCTCGAGGCGTCACCCAGGAGATGGAAGAGAAAATCTAGATGGAGTAAGTGAAAGAGGATAGAAAGACAGAAGCAGAGAACAGGAGAAGACCGAGCTGGAAGAGGCTGGCACAAGACGGACAACACGGAACACTAAAGGACAGAGACAGGAGAGCGGGCAGCTGATGGGAGACAGGAGATGCACAGGACGCACAAGGGCAATTACCCACACACTCTCACACAAGCAAGGACAGCCCCCCAAGGGGGAAGACCCAACAGACACTCAGGGCAAGGCAAGGTACATGGAAGGGGGAGAGAGCACTGGGGCAGCAAGAGGAGAGACACTGGTGGAGAATAGCAGGCATAGGCAAGAACAGGGGCACTCAAGATCACTGGCACAAGGCACAAAGGCAATGGGCAGGTCAAAGGCTGAGGATACATACACTATAACAGCGCTCTCCGGCTGTCAGCGCCGGTCTGATATAGAGGCTGCTAGCCCCTGAAAAAGTATGAACACGTGTATGTATATATATATATATATAT